>WHYT01014446.1:98853-113734 GCA_009806455.1 Tetrax tetrax | reverse complement strand
TGCTGTCCTTTGTAAAAGGAAATCTGGGTGCCTGCAAAAGCCTTGCTAATATAAACATAAGCGAACATAATTGGACAATTCTAAGTATCTTTGATTCAAAAATAAAGAGTTTAATTTACCTATCATTATGGAAGTATTCTTTTTTTCTTAAGAGCAAGAAGAATTTTTTTAAAAGGGCTGACTGCCTGTCCATGGCAGGCATATCCTTATGATAAGGAAATTAAAATCATAGGGTGGTTTGGGTTGGAAGGGACCTTAAATATCATCTAATTCCAACCCCCTTGCCATGGGCAGGGACACATTCCACCACACCAGGTTCCTCAAAGTCTTATTCAACCTGGCCTTGAACACTTCCCACACTGTGGGGAATCCACAACTTCTCTGAGCAACCTGTTCCAGTGCCTCACCACCCTCACAGTGAAGACTTTTTTCCTTACGTCTAATCTAAATTTGCCTTCTTCCATTTTAAAGCCATTACCCCTTGTCCTATCACTACATGCCCTTGGCAAAAGTCCCTCCTCTTAGGCCCCCTTTAGGTACTGGAGGGCCGCTATAAGGTCTCCCTGGAGCCTTCTCTTCTCCATGCTGAACAGCCCCAACTGTCTCAGCCTGTCCTCATAGGAGAGGTGCTCCAGCCCTCTTATCATCTTTGTGGCCCTCCTGTGGACTCCTTCCAACTGGTCCATGTCCTTCTTATGTTGTGGGCTCCAAAACTGGACGCAGTACTCCAGGTGGGGTCTCACCAGGGCAGAGTAGAGGTGGAGAATCACCTCCCTTGACCTGCTGACCAGGCAGCCAGGATGCAGCCAAGGATGCAGTTGGCTTTCTGGGCTGCAAGTGCACATTGCCGGCCCGTGTTGAGCTTCTTGACTGCTAGAAAACCCAAGCCCTTCTCCTCAGGGCTGCTCTCGATCTATTCTCTGCCCAGCCTGTATTTGTGCCTGGGATTGCCGTGACCCAGGTGCAGGACCTTGCACTTGGCCTGGTTGAACTTCATGAGGTTTGCACGGGCCCACCTCTCCAGCCTGTCAAGGTCCCTCTGGATGGCATCCCTCCCCTCCAGCATGTCAACCACACCACACAACTTGGTGTTGTCTGCAAACTTGCTGAGGGTGCACTTTATCCCACTGTCTGTGTCACCAACAAAGATGTTAAAAAGCAAAATGCGAAATTAGCTGTCTATTGTTGGTTGCAGTGATTTGCAAGTGCAGCAGTTCTGTGTATTATGACTTTCAGTACATATAAATTTGAGGCAAGATTTATCCTCAGCAGACAGCCTCCAATGAAGCCAGGCCTCAGTATTTTGTGAAATTGTAAGAGTTGGAGGTCTTCATGTTTGTGCCTTGAAAAGAAATTAAATATAGTGACTAGTCATCTGCAGAACATTTCTTCTGCACCGTGGAGTCAGTATAGTTTTAGGTAACAGGAGTATGGATATTTTTGTTCAGTAAATTTTGAAAGGGACAGTGTATCCCCTGGTGCCTCCCCGAGTCTTTCTGTTGCCCAATGTGGTCTTCAAATGACAACTGTAAGAGCATCTCTCACTTTGTGGGAACACCATGCATCCTCCTTCTCTGGCAGTCACACAATAAAAAGTGGTGTCTTGTTAGTCAAGATTACCCGTCAATGTGTACACATCACCTATACAACAGGCCATTGAAAGATTTCTACTCAGCTACCTAGGAAGGTGGTATGTCTTAAGCATGCCTAGTGAATGTATGTAAGTATAGTACTAGTTGTTCTATCAGCTGTAGAGCTAATGAGAGTGCCTGATTTCCTACAGACTTTTGTCCTTTAATCTCTCGGATCTGTCTTCCATGGCAATAACATCTGTTCCTTCCTGGGTCTGTCTGTGACACTCCTGCAGATAAAGCGTTTTGTCATTAGTCTGCAACTAGATATGTGCAGATTGCCTGGCCCAGCTGCCTTCAGATGGGGTGTGTAGCTGTTTTACTCTGCCTACCTTCCTCTCAGGAAATTATATCTCAGGATGTAGTTGTGTCCACAGTTATCTGTTTACCTCCCCTTTTTGTATTCTCTAATTTTATAACATCTTTTAGAAAGTTACGTTCCCTTTGAGCCTTCATCCCTTTGCTAAATCTAGCTGAAATTGGTTCACTGGCTCAAAAGTTTTTTGGGAGATTACAAGGAAAGTCAAGAAGATAGCACAAACCTTCTGTCTTGAGATATTTTAAAATTAAACCTATTTCTTAAAAGTCTAACTTTAAATGTATATATATTAAATACCTGAAAATTACTTGACAAAATGTGATAATATTTATTTCTATAACGGATAAAAGGAAAATAATCTGTATTCAGTACATTCAAAAATATATATAGGATTCATTGTATACTATTTAGTCTCCAGTCTTCATCATATTAATCCTGTAAGTAAATTTATGAAGCTCACTTTCCCAGCAGGAGTAGCAAAGTATTTGAATATTTTTTAAGCACTGTTTTTGCTGGTTTTATTACCGTTTATTGACCAACAAACAGGATTTGATTAACATACACGATGCCAAGATTTGCACAGAGTTTATGTAAAAGTGAGAGCAAGTGTGGTTACTTGTGTCCTAGAATAATTTTAGAATAGACACTCAGACCTCTTCTTTTTCATAGCTTCTTGCAGTGTTTTCACACTTTCTGTATTCTAGGACTCCTCTGTGCAAAGGCTGTAGACTTCTCAGTCACAGATTTTGCTGTATGAAGAGTATAAATTGGAAAGCTGCTAGATTTCTATTACACATACCTAAAAGCACAGATTGTAGAGGAGGTAAAGAAAGCACTAATGCACAGGAGAATAATTGGCTTTATTTAATACTAGATACATTTTTTCCCCTTCTGAATTAAGAGTTAAATTATGCATAGACAGCATAACAGATTACTCCCCTCTGTGCCCTGACACTTCATCACTTAATGGATAGATAGGTGGAACTTCAGAAATAAATTATTACCATTAAAAAAAAAAAATCAAGTGTAAGAACTTGATTACCACTGCAAGACTTGTCCTAATATTAAGTCTGCAGCGTGTGCTGCATATAAATGCCTGGTTTGTGTGGAAAAGGGCAAGATGGACGGCTCTGCTACCATGTGCTTACTAATTAATCAGCATGAAGACAGCCTTGTCATGAGAGCATAGCCATCTCCAGTACAACTAGGAAGCAAATTATTTTGCTGCTTAGATCAAAATATAAATACAGAAACAGGCTGGCTGCTGCTGGAACAAAAGGAAACCAGCTCACAGAAGACTATATAGGTGCCAGAGGCACTTCTTCATTCTGTATCAAGAGTTTGGGCACTATAGCACTACTACGCTTACAGGGTTTTTACTAGTAGCCCTAAACTGAATAGACAATGAAGAAGTGAAGTAGAAAAGGAGTGCTTAAGCAGACATTGCTGTCGAGGTTCATTAGTTTTGTTCTATATAATCAATTTTCTGCTCTTCTTCCAACATCTTATTTAATACTTTCAACATTTACAATAACTTTTGCCTGTGCCTTCTCTTAAAATGCATGTATTTATATGCAACAGTGAAAATAAGTTAGGGAACTGTTATAAAATGAATGGTTTATGATCAGTTGTGATAATTCTGTTTTGTTAGAATTTCTGTTTTATTAGAACAGCCTTAGTTGAAAACCGGACAAATGTAATACAGTTTTCCCAGCCAGTCTAATTTTCCGCACGGGGGCTAACAACACATTTGTGTGTCAACACCTGTTTTTAATAAATAATTGAAGCTGCTGATCTTATGCTTTTCAAAAGTGTCACACTAAGATAACTGATACTGGAAGTGTGCTGTGAAGCAAGCTTTAGATTTTAAGAACCCAGCTATTTCAATAACTTTTAATAGAGATCATACAAGTCAAAGGAAATTAGCTATCTGTTGTTGGTGGCAGTAATTTGGCAGTGCTGCAGTCCTCTGTATTATCACTCTCAGTACGTATAACTATATTTCTCAACATTTCTGTCCCAGACAGCTAATAAGGCTAAGTAATTGAAAACAAAATAATACAATACATTTCTATTTGTGTGAAATATAAATAGTAATTCTGCTTTGAACATCACAAAGTATTAGGATAATATTTTAATCCTGTGAGGACACAGATTATAAAGCTAACTCCTACAATGACTTGTTTTGATTGTAAGGTGTATGGATCCCTCAAGCAAAGAAATGCATATACTTTTTTTTTTTTCTTTCATGAGGGACAAAACAAGTCTTTTTAGCCCACAAATGTTTTTTGGCTATGGACAGTGTAGTGCCTGGGCCACCCAATCAGAAGCTCATAGCTCCTTACAGAGCAGTTATACCACATGAATCTCTGCTCACGTCAGAGATGATCTCCATTGACAACAGGGATGTACTACCAGGCAACCCTTTCCAGCCTAGTGGGTTTGATGCTGTAGAATTTGTGCATGGTTTTCAATGAACACTTAAAAAGAGTCTTTAGTAAATGTGCAATATTGTGAACTGAATAGGAAAAGGATAAAAGTCCCTAGGCCCAAGTTGCTAGTTATTTTTATTTGTGTAGCAGTATGGGGAATATTTTTGGCAGTAATTACTCACTAACCCTGCCTACTGCATTAAGGAGAGGCATACAGTCTTCCTAAGAAATCTCTCCCTTTGCTGGGGCAACTAAATATCACAATCTTTAACATTTACAATGGATTTTAGTTCTTCTTGTATTGGTATTTTATCCTGAGCTATTCCTCTGGTTTACCCTGCCCTGGATTTGCACAGCTGGTATAAGGGGTTAGTAACGCTGTGTGTCCCACCCAAAGGTGGGACACTGCGGTCTGTACATGTGTCTTTCCTGTATCTTGACTTCCAGCCGAGCTGGGATCAACATGAGTATCAGCCACACATTCGCACAAACAGAAATCTTGGGTTAGTCAGCCATAAAGGAGCCACAGTGTCATTTGTTTAGATCCCCAGTTTCTACAAACAGGGGACCAGGACCAGAGCATGCAGCTGCATGTTAGTCTAGATAGAGCCTTGGAGAATTTTGGCTTAACCTTGTTGTTGTTGTTATTCATTACCTTTTAAAGTACTTGTTCTCCACAAAACAAACATGATAGTATGATCCTAGCAGTTAATGGTCATCGGTAGTAAAAAATCTCCAGCAATATTTACAATGGAAGCATGATCACTCCGTTATTATCTTTGACTAAAGTTTATAATTGTTATGAGATTTCTAGATAGCTATACTATAAAATGACAAGCATGGAAGTGTTGCAGGTGCAGTTACACATTGTATAAATATTGTTTGACTCCTGGGAAACAGCCAAGAGAAGAAGCGAGAAAAATAACTGCGTAAGAGCCCTATGAGTTGAATGAAGAAAGGCTTTAATTCCTGAACACATACTCCTCATGACGTTCAGGTAACAAGAAGAGGCAGTGCAGTCCTTTTTCAGTCACTCTCTGGCAGAGAGAAGCCCCATGTACGAGGAATGGCAGCCTAGGCTCTTGGTTCTATTCATTTCAAGAAAGATGGAACTCATCATCTTATGTCCTAATCCCTGTTCCTCTGTCTACATTATACTTAGGCCACAGTGGGTTATGAGGACAGAAGTCATGACAGATAGCTCATTGGAGGGAGACAAGTATTTCTTTACTTGCAGGGAATGTAGAACAGGCATTACTGGGGTTCCAGGTCAGTCCAACGAGCAGGAATATATTCTGCTCAGGCCTGCTTTTGACAAAGAGGTAGTACCACCGCAGCCAGAAACCAACTCAGTGCCAAACATTTTGCTAGAATTATATTTCCTCATGCTTTTCTGGTCTTCTGGCTCTTGACTGCTCCCTGACTGGCTACCCACAGTCTAGCAGAAAGGGAAAGGATGGAAAACACGTTCATCTCAAGTTAGAAAGCAGACTATATTGGTGTGGACCTAGATTAATTTGAGGTACTTAAACAGCAATTTAGATGGGCGGATCTGGTTTGTTAAATGAGCATGGAATGATGACTTCTCTCCCACACCTGGAAATGCATCTACCTGAACGGGATTACAGCTGCTGCCCACACTGTCTCCCTTCTTTGTCAGTGATAAGGAACTCTTGAGTCCTTAACAGATGGTCTAATACCTTGATGGATTGCTGAATTAATAGTTACCTGAATATTTAATCTGCTTCTCTAACTTCACTGAAGTTTTATATAATGTCCTGTATTAGCAACAAAATAAACATATTGGCAGATTAAGGTTAAGTTATTATAATCTCTTACTAGTAAAAGGACTGGCTTAGAGAAAATAATCAGGAATTTATAGCAGCTGAATGACATGATAAATAGTTTTAGTGTAGGACTTGAAGGGAAAAATAAAATAATGTTGATATTAAGGAAAATAGAAAACACAGTAGTGAGGGGATATTTTAGTGCAGAGAAATATTTTATATGATTTTTTAATTTATCTGTATATATGAAAGAGCCATTGTGTGATAAAACACATTTAGTAAATCTTGTAAATCTCACATACACTTTCATGTATGCCCCTCCACATTAATGCATTCCAGATAACTTGCATTAGTTTTTGGTTCTTATTTCCTTATACAGTGGCAAGGATAGCATACTAGGAAATCAAACATGTGACTCCATTAGTAATACCAGTGAAGTGAAAAAAAAACAACAACAAAGGACCAGGTTTGTAAAGGTATTTCAATATTCTATTTTCAGTGTGGACCAGACAAAGTTATTGGTAAAAATAACTTTAAATCTGCCCAGTATCTTTGGTATTGGTAGAGCTGCATGTGATAATATTGTTAGTGACTTCCATCATTTTGTTGAAAAAGGACAGGAAATACCAGTTTTGACCTAGGTTTTAGTCTTTGTTATTGCAGTTATTCCAAAGCATTGTTTCAAAAAATCTGAAAATTGTGTCCCCTCATTTTATGCCAGATGATTACAACTGAAAGGAAAATATGGGGGAGCTGACAATTCTAGGAGTGTATTTGGGTGTTGCAGGTGAAGCTACCTGCCTGTTGAATGAGATTGGGTGCAAATGCATTTGTTGCATTACTCTGTGTGATTATCTTGAAAGGAAATAAATATGAACAACCTTTCCTTTAAATTAGGGGGCAGGAGAGTTGCAAGTTGTATTAAATACCTTTCCTTTAAGCCTCTGTCAGAGCTCTGGAAGAGAAACAAAATGTGCAGAACAACCTCATGTAACACGTAAGTCAAAATGCTTAGTACAAAGCTTACAGGTGCTTACTAATTATGGTGAAAATTATAATAGAAGAACCATAGAGATTAGTGCAAAACAGAACAGAGGCACCTGACAGAAATAGGCACCTGACAGAAATTAGCACTGTACTCAGAAATGACAGCATGAGAAAAAGCCACTGTCTTGGATTCTTATCCATAGGTTAGTCAGATAGTTACAGTAAATACTTTTTATATTTTTGTCAAACTAAAATGCTGTGGAGTTTATTTTTAGAGTATTCATGGTTTATTTAGAATTAAGACCTGTAATTTCCAGCAGCTGTCATTCTCGGTATAAGGATGCCAGTGCTTTTGCCCAAGTGGCAGTCTCATTAACAAAAGCTCTGTTAATTTGCATTTCAGCATAAATGTTCTGTAAATCGTCTTTTGCTGTAGTCTAGATAACATTTTTAAAAGACTGTTGCTATCTTGGGCAGGGGAGAAAATTCTTAAAGAATGGTCTGTTGGGACTTGTAACCATGGTAACTAGAAAGCTGACTTGCTATAATTTGTTGTAATTTAAAAAATCTAATACTGATTTACTTTTTACTTCACAAAGTATAATGGAATCTCTAATAAAGAATCCATACTAAAAAGTGTTGTGCGTCTATATGGTATTGAATTCACTAAAACTCTGTTCTTGGGGGAAAAAAAAAAAAAAAAAAAAAAGTGGTTTATCTGTAATATTTAAGTAAGTTTTGTTTTGTTTTGTTTTTTTCAACTGTAAGTAAAAAAAAAAAATATTTATTTGTGGTGAATCTACCTGTGAAGTTAAGTTAGAGTCTTGGTCCCTCCTAGTGAGTATCTATGAAATATTTGGATAGGGCACTTCTGATAACACTAATGAAAATTCTAGCTGTATGTGCTTGCATGTTCTCCTTCCACCATTAAGAGTGTTGTATCCTTCTGTGCTGCTGTTGTGTTTCCAGTTCAGGTAGTTGTTTTGCACCAGTACGTAAAACCTACATCCGAAACTAGAATAGGTGAAAACTAAAAGCTGGTGCTCAGAGAAGCCCTACTTTCCCGAGCACTGCTCGAGGAGCTGAATGGGAGAGAGAGATTCCTTCAAATCAAGGTTCTTCCAGAAACAAGGAAAGAAAGGAAACAGAAATGTTAAGTCAAGTCTTCCCAGATTGGAAGAAAGAGTTGCTCTCTTTAATTACATTTTAGAATTGGAGAACTTTGAAGTTAAGGATTAGCAACCTTCCTACTTTGGGATTTAAATAAAATAGCTAATTAGCCCCTAAGAGAGAAAGAGAGTCCCATGAAGTTGAGCTTTTGGCTTTGTTTTATGTTTGCATGACCTGTGAGGATTATGAAGGTTTTGTTTTGGAAGTAAAGGACTGTTTTGTGGGAAACTGTAATTCAAGGGGATTCCTGCACAAGCTGATTAGAACCTGTGGTGTCTTTGTGCAGAGATTGACCAAGTGCAGATTTCTAAGAATTAAGGCCCAGATTCAGAAAGAAAATTACTTCTGTCAAATGCTGTGGCTCTCAGTGCTTGCTGAACAAAACATATGTTCTCCATGTACTTTTCAATTGCCTTGTTCAAGAAAAGACATTTTTGTATTTTCCTTATACTTCCAAGGCAAGGATGATGTTTACTGTTAATTCTTGAGGGAAAGACAAATTACAATCGCTTCTAATGCTAGTCCTTTCACTGACATTCTTTGCAAGATCCCTTTTCTACTGCAGTTGTGACATACCAGCCTGTTTCAGTATCTGAATTTCACAAGTGGGTTCAGACATCATATACACACCCCCCTTAATCCTAATATTTGCAAATTTGGTGGAAAAAAATTTTTGAATATGCTGATTTTAAAAAAGGGTGAACTTCATATCACTATTTGTCATGTCCGTATCAGTAATTGATGGCAGTTTCAGAAACTGCCATTAACTTAGAATATCACAAATGAAATAGAGTTTTCAATATCAATCAAAATTTCAATATAGGAATAGATTAAATAGTTTCTATGTTGAAGCCTATCCATTTGAAGAATCACTCAAGAGGC
This sequence comes from Tetrax tetrax, assembly GCA_009806455.1. NCBI lineage: Eukaryota > Metazoa > Chordata > Aves > Otidiformes > Otididae > Tetrax > Tetrax tetrax. The sequence continues at coordinate 104,526 of WHYT01014446.1, read as the reverse complement.
AAGCTGTCTTTTTATAGAATTTATATTCTTTGAAGCATCTTTCTTTCTATCAAGAGTGAATATATGATATAAACTCAGGAAGATCGGTTTCTGTGAAATACATCTAGATTTTATGAAAAAGCCATAATGGGAGAAAACAAAGTGATGCAATTAGTGCAAATCAATCAGCCTGAAGCTAGAAGAGCTAAGAATATCTTCTACCCATATTTCTACTCTTCAAAATTTAGCACTTTCTCCAACATAGTTTCATTTGGGATCTCCTTACAAATGAGCTTTGAAGTGCAGTTCAGTCTCATATATGACGTTTTGTCAATAAATATCTTTGAAAATTGGTATGACTGTGAGAGAAAAATGTCAGCAGGATTTCTCCTGCAGGTGCTTATCTCCCATTCTGCTAACTTCTAGCTCTTCTTGGAGTTCTTTGAATTCCTGTTTTATTATGTTCTTTTTAGGGAAAAGGCTTTCTTCTATACTAATTCTAATCTTGAGAAAGCTCAAAATATTGAACTGGTTTAAAAATAACACTCCCTTAATAAAGAGAGACCTGAGTCAAAGGGTAGTATATCATTATGTAATTAAAAGGTACATAAAAAATTCATATGCACAAGAGATAAGACTTCAAAAGTTCAAATTTAACTTTTGAATCTCTGATTTTTGATGAGGGAAAATTAATTTTGCATGAAAGTAGAATCTCACATGGAACTTAACTTAAAAAGGAAAAAAAGTAATCACCATTGTCCTTTCTACAAAAATACCTGGAGTTCCAGATTTGAGGTTTCATTTTGGTTTATTTTTTAAAACCCATTATATTGTTACACTATTCTTATTTCCTCTTTGGGTGGATGGTTAATTTATGGTGAAATACTTCTAATTTAAAATCAAATTGCCCTCCTTTATCACATTAAAGCCTTTCTGTCTCTCATAACCTTTCTCCCGAAGAAAGCTTTTGCATTATTGTGTTTCAACAGTGTGTCTGGCTTCATACAAACACTGTTTGAAACAAACAGAAGCTTCATAAACTACTGGAAGTATGGATTTTTCTACAACTACAGAAGAAAATATATTGTCTAAATAGTATTCAAAGAATTTATTTTTTCTGTTACTCTTAGCTGGAGTATGTCTTGGACCTGGCAATATTGCACCTGAAACAAAATGCACTTGGATAATCTTCTGTACTAGATTTTACCATAATTAGTTTCATGAACGATAATCAATTTAAAGTTCTGTCAACCAATTATCACTTTTTCTCAAAGTCTGGGAGAGTACATCCTGTCTGAAAAACTACTAGTGTCTCCACAGGGTGCCATCTTTGCTGCTGTATGTTTAGACCAACGCACCATCCTCTCTCCTTCTAGTTTCCAGGTGCCAATGAGCACTCAAAATCTATGACATATTATCAGTAAGGTGAGTATCAGAAACCAATTCATGTGAGATAAATGTGGAGGGTAGGAAAGGAAGGAAGGAAGGAAGGTTTTACAGCGGCACTTTTTTTTTTTTGTAGTTGTTGACAAGGTATACGGGAAAGGAAAGGTCAGATAGGGTGGGGGAATGTGAACTCAACATGAAGAGGGCTGGTGTCAGGAGCTAGAAATATAGATCAGGAGGATGGGGGAGAAAGCATCAAACATAAGGTAAAAAACAGTCAGTGGCAACAGGAGTGATTGGATGGCATGGATACTCAGCAAGTCTACAGATGACTCTACATTGGGGATGGTAGTTGAACTGATAGAGGGAAAGGCTGCTGTACAGAAGGACCTCAACAAATTAGAGGAATCAATTGACAAGTCCCATTCAAATTCAACAGAAACAAATGGAAAGACATGCTTCTAAGACAGTATAACTCATGTGGAAGCACAGTCTGGGGATTGATTGGATAGGAGCAGCTCTGCAGAAAAGGAGCTAGGGGTCCAGGTAGACATCAAATTGACTATGCTTCAGCAGTGTGACTTTGTGGCAATGAAAGCTAATACCATATTAGTAACTATGTCTAATAACAGTCTGTATTAGCAAGAGTGAAGCCAGAAGGTCAAGGAAAGTGATTATTTTTTCCAGCAAAGAACTGATGAAATTGTGTCTAGAGTACTGGTTCATGTTTTGGGACTCATCAGTACAATAAAAACATTAACAAACTTGAGGGACTCCAAAGGAGGATCACTAAGGCTCAGAGGTGACTGCAGCACAGGACACAGAGAAAGGGCTGATGGAGTTGTGCTTATTTAGCCTGAAGAGGAGAAGAGATGGGGAAGGAGAATATAACTCCACCCTTTACTCCCAAATGTAGATTAGAGACAGGAACAGACTCTGTCACTGCAAAAGAACAATAGTTGCAGGTTGCACTAAGGGAAATTACAATGAATTATGAGAAAAATGAGTGGTTTGACAGTGGAGCAAGTGTTCAGAGAAGCAGTGGAATTTCCACCTTTGGAGATTTTCAGAACTCAGACTCTGCACAACCTGATGTAACTTTGAAGCTAGCCCTGCCTTGAGCAGGAATTTGGACTAAATGATGTTCAGAAGTCCCTTACAAATGACTTTTTCCTATGTTTCTATGATTCTGTCATTCTACCTAAAAATAAAATAAAATAAAATAAAATAAAATAAAATAAAATAAAATAAAAATTAAAGTTTATCAATTGTGATTGCAAGCTGCCACTCCATACATATAGGAATTCCATATCTCAGGCAAGTCAGGGGTGCAAACTTTAGTCTGTGTGCTTTGTATTTTTGACATGCTACAAAGCAGTAATTGAAAAACCTGCTTCAGAACAGCTGAAGCACCTCTGTTCTTATGATGGTACAGTTTAGTATTCCTTGCCTGAAGTGTTTAGCTATTGTAAGCAAATTATATTCTGCCCAGGGCATAATGACTGTATACATAAGTGTTTTACTGACTTGCTATGTGGCTGTAGTTGGCAATCTTGTATTCTGACACTGCACAGCATCAGCTGCACAGCTGGCACTGCGTTTCAGGAAGGTATGTCATGGACATCTCAAATTTTTGATATACTGGAAATTTTCTTTAAAAGGTATTAACTTATGTTGCTACTTTATAATGGACCACACAAAAGTACTTCTAGAGATTAACTTTTACTAATTAAGTGAAGTATAAATGCAGAGCTGATTGTCAGGTTGCAGTAGGATGCACACATCACTGGCATTGGCAACTAGTCAAGCTGACATCAGTCAGCCCATGCACACTGTGGACTAATCTGCTGTAAAATTGTGACTATAATGAAAACAAACTAGTTCACAACTTTTTTTTTTTTTTTAAATGCCTACTAAATTGCTATTCATTTTGCACTGTACAAGTACTCCTGACTCATTCACATCCTTAGTATGTGCCATGTAGGTACTTACCAAACCAAGCCATTATCTGATTTGAGGGTAGATCATTAGTGCTTAGGAGTGTGCATTCTTCAGGGAAATAAATGTGGTTCTTCCAGGGGAAAAAAATGTTTTTTTGTAGTATTGTAGACTAGTTTCTAGAGGACTGCTGTGTAACAGCTTAGTACTGTGTTTTCCCTCTGGTGAAATTCTACTGCTCCAAGCTCCATTCCTGCCCTGACTTGGTTGAAAAGTTTTCCCTAGTCTTCAGCAGTCTGTGGTCCTAAAATGATGCCATTTAAATGGGAGCTAGCAAGTTTTATTATTCCAGGTCTAGGAGATCCATGGCATCGCTTTGATACCATATACTCTTGAGACATTTAATGATGCAGCAACTTCATACCCTCAATTAGAATTCTACTTACATATAGAGAGATTCCCTGAATTGACATATTCTCAAATCGCATCTCCTCTGTTACACAAATGAAGTGTAAAAATGGCTTACAGCTCCTGCAAGATGCACTGCTGTACAAAGAGTTGCTCATAAAATTACTGAATAGAATGAATGGATTAAGAACATTCACGCTGTTACTTTCAGTGGATTAAATCTCTGTGCTTTTTATTTCAAGTTAATCAGCACTTTGTACTGCAGGACGAAAAACCAACAACCCTCTTCAGTAGGCCTCAATAGAAGGAATCATTATCACGCCAAAGAACTTTCATTGCCATGAATAAACTGCTGAACTTTTAGAGATGCCAAATTGCACTTCCTAAGTATGTATTATTTCTGTTCTTTTTAAAGTGAACATAGAGGTTTATTGAATGATGTATTCAAAATTTTAGAGTTGGAAAAGTTTCACAAATACTCTAATTCATTCTGTCTAAATTGTGGTACCCACTCTGTATAATTCACCTTAATATACTCCCACCCATGATATTATTTTTTTCTGAAAGTGGCTGGACACTCTGGGAGTTGGCATCATTTCTATTTCACCTATGTGCCGTATCCCCCTTCTCACTCTCCTCTTCTAGAAGTAAATGTTTCCCTTCTCAGACATCTTCAGACTAAATCCCTGTTTGGGTGCCCAATAATGTTTCTGCTGTCAGTCTGTACCTTAAGCCACAGAATGGAATACAGCAGGGAAAATCTACATGTTTCTCCTCACTATGCATAAGTAATTATTTCAAATTACAATGGCCAAGGTTTTGGGGACACTGAACCATCCCAAAACTCACTCAGCTATTACTAGGTGCCCTCTCAAAGTGAGTCCTTTCCGCTTGCTCCCTAAAGTAAAATGTTGCTTGAAAGAATGACCAAAGTTACTGTCATAGCTTGTGTAGGGCCAAAACTAACTTTTTTTTAATGGTTTCTAACTAATATATTTTATTTAGTATATTTCCTTAGCTTGAAAACTAACCTAGACTGTAAAAAAAAAAAATAAAAACCTCACCACCACAAAAAAAAAAGCCCATAAATCTGAACTATTTTATGTATCATCTGAAGAAAGCCCTATATAGGTCCATAATTTAAATGTTAGAATCGCAAACGTCTGTCAGTCAAACTAATGGCTACTGTGGTTTCAGAAGAATGGTCTAAATCCAAGCTAGGTAAGAAGCATTAACAAATGGTCCGACGAGAAACCCCATACACTTCACATATTTGCTGTATGAGGCACTGCGTGAGACTACTGGATGTTTGATATCATATTCAGCAGAGCTGAGAACAGATCTCTAAATTCTCAGTTGAGATTGGGTATTAGTTTGCTTGTGCAACACAACTCGCTAGTACCAATGTGGGGCCATGGTGATCATCCTTTTAACCTCAGCGTATCCTCAAGAAACCTCTGCATGGAAGTATAAACAGCTGCCAGGAAAGATAAGAAGAGAACACATTCTTCTGGCGTACAGCTGAGAGTGCTTCCCCTAGGCTACAGGGGATTTATTTCTTGGAAACATGTAGCTGAAGGATACTAATTTTGTCCTGATTTGCCAGACAACAGGTAGTGGGATTTGACTGAAGTCCTGATACTTCCAGATTGTGAAAGCCTTGATGTTCCTTTTCCTCCTCATCATTAAGTACCCGTGTTATATTAAGCACAATTAAGCTCTTGAGATTTTTGTCTTCATGTGTATTTGATGTAGTATTCTGCTAAACATTTCCATTTTGGATGGGAAATAAGAATCATAAGTGGAAGGAGCTCATATCTCTTTCTTCTGTCTTCCTAGGCAGTGGCAATGTTTACTTTTTTTTTTCCCCCCTTTAAATTTTATTTTATTCAAATTATTGTTCCTCTAATGTTCTCTTCCTAGTACATCTCAAGGATTACAAATACAAAAAAAAAAAAAAAA
>WHYT01014446.1:36894-97223 GCA_009806455.1 Tetrax tetrax | reverse complement strand
TTTTTTTTTTTTTTTTTTTTATACTAAACTGTCATGGTTTAATCCCAGACAGCAACTTGCTCACTCTCCCCCTTCCAGGTGGGACTGGTGAGAGAATTGGAAAGAAAGGATAACTTATGGGTTGAAATAAAGACAGTTTACTAGGATAGCAAAAGAAAAGATAATAGTATTTAATATAATTATCGTAGGATATATAAAATGAACGATGCACAGTTTCTCACTGCCCAACAACCAATACGGCCTGTCCCAAGCAGTGATCACAAAACGGAACCAAGAGTGATCTCGGAATGATCCCGAGAGAGACTTGCCCACTGGCCAACCTCCACTTACATACTGGGCATGACATCTATGGTATGGAATACTTCCTTTGGCCAGTTTGAGTCAACTGTACTGGCTGTATCCCTCCCAGCTTCTTACACTGGCACGTTAGCAAAACCTGAAAACCCCTAAAAAGTCCTTGATCTGTTAGCAGTAACTAGTAACATTGGTGTGCTATCAGCGTTCTTCAAATACCAAATCCCATATTAAATTCAAAACACAGCAGCTACTGGGATGAAAATTAACTCCATCCCAGCCAAAACCAAGACATCAATGTTTAAGAGCAGAGCTTGGTTAGCGTTTGCAGTAAATCTCTCCTTTTTAGTGCTATTTAGCTGAGTGACTATTTAATAAACATTGGATGAATAGTGGCACAAGTAACCAGGCAAATATCATTTAAACCCCATCCTCGAATTTCCCATGCTTTGCTGTTACAGCTGTTTGTGTGGTAAGAACTGACCAACCCGTGTGCTGCTTCCCCATTGCAAATGGTCTGTGCAGAACTCCAGGAGATGGACGTATTCTCTTCTGATTATGCATGTTATCTTCTGTACCGTTTTATAGCTTGTGCTTGTTCAGTTTGTACCTTAACAGGTATACTAATAAGTGGACTATCCATGTAGTTCAGTTCTTCACTTCAAAAAGGTGAAAGGTGTCATGAAGAAGAAATAACTAAAAAGAAGATGAGGCCAAATGCTTTCATTTCAGTAAGGCCGTTGGAGATTTCTGCCTGCTGATGTATACCTTTTTTCTACAGCAACCCCGAATAAAGATTGGTATATATTATTTTAAAAGTAAAGAACACTGTTTTATATTCTATTAAAATATATTATCTTGGTATGATTTACAGTCCTGAGCTGCATTCATATCTCTTTCCTGGATGTACTGAATTCGATTCTGCCAGTCCTTTTTTTGGGAATCTCTGAGATGTGAATTAAGCTCACTGTGATACAGAAGCCGCAATAATTTATAAAAGCAATTAAACATAACTTAAAAACACAATGTGCAAGACCTATTCAGGATGAGATTTAAATTGTAGTCTGCTTACTTTCTTCTGTGGTCAAATGTTCCTCTACAAGGAAAGGATAACAATGGTAGGGAAATCTGTACAGTAGATATAAAACAAAGAGATTTGGAAGATAGTAGCAGATAATAAAGAACAGAACAAGAATATAAGAGAAAAACATGCAGGCATCAGCTTTTAGAGAATATCACCTCAGATATGCCAAGCAAACAACAAGATTATTCAAATTTGCATGCATCTCTGTCACTCAGAATATTTTAAAGTATTTAAAGCAATCTTCTCCTGTTTGAAAACAGAACAAAACAATGTGAATATGTTCCTGCACATTCCAAACACTATTGTTTGAAATAATGTCTTCGAGGATACAGCAAAAATGGATTAGGCATCTCTTAATTAAAGCAAACTTTGAGTGAAATTATGTTTTGACTCTGGGTTTTGTGATAGCAGGGCTGTGGGCCAGGATAGAGGTTTGGGGGCTTAGTAGTTCTGGCAGCTTTCTAGTAGCTACTGTAAGCTCTGATTCATTCTGCTTTGCTAGTAGGGATGTACTTCCATCACTTGATGTTAAAAAATAGTCCTCTAATTGGCAGCATCAATTGTCTGGGGACTGAGAGGGAGGAATTTTAAATATATCTCTTCAGGCTAAAAGAATATTCAGTGTTTATTTGGTTTTAACAGAGATACATTTACAGGAGCCTTTATTCTAATACTGTGGAACATTAATCTTTTTTCTCTCTATATATATATATTTTTAGGGGTTCAGAATGCATTCGAGTTATGAACTAAAAGCCCACAGCCTTGGTTGTCATCATGTATTCTGCTTTTGTGGGGTGTGGGAAGTTAGTGGGAGGCTGGTTTGAACACTCCTTAGGTGACTGTAAGGCTTCCATAACATTTGAATCTATATACATACATCTGTTGATTTCACAAAGGGCAACAATTTTGTTTATTATTAACCCGTGGACTCATCAAGTCTGGTGTCTTAAAGCAAGGGAGTGCAATGATACACACAAGGAAAAGTCTTTTGGTTTTTCAGAAAAGCCCTATTGATACTGCATGGTGGAGAAAAGCAGCATCTATTGTAAAACAGCTTCTTGGGTGCTCCTCACTGTGCTGTGCGGCTGCAGCAGCAGTAAGAGAGAGGAGCTGGCATCCTTTCCCTTTCTCCCAACTGTCAAAATCCTCCTACATCCTTGTGTTTTCACCAGAACTTTCTACCACGTACTCACCCATCACTCGGCCTCTGCAGCATATGTCCTTCTATGTATTATGGAGTTTTCTTGGCTTACTAAATCTTTTCATGTTTGAAGTAGAAATACCAGCTTTTCTACCTTTCTAGGACAATTTTGACAGCTGTAAAGTTCTATCAATTGCAAGAATACAAAATATAATCCAACCTACATCAGTGACAATCCCTGTGTGCATAGAGAAAGAAAAAGTATGCCTGTTTAAATACCAAAATCTTTGGTAAAATGATGTGAAGGGACAGTTTGAAGCAAAAAAGTCAAACAGTATAGAGTAAAAAGCTTTTCAACCTTTAATCTTATAACTATATCTCTGTATTTCAGTTGACACAGCAATGTATTGCTATGTAGCAGTGCAACTCAAGAATCAGGTAATTTATTCAGAAAAACAATAACTGATCTTTCATTTCTTTATTTTGATTTCTTCTTTCTATGTTCTGAAGAAAAATAAATAAATGAGGAAATTTGAAGACAAAAGTTTTAAAATCAATCATTTTTAGATTTTTTTTTACTCTTTCTTGATATATATATTTCTATATTTCCTCTAAACTCAGAATTATGTATAAAAAAGTGGAATGAATGGCATCTATATATATCAGCTATGAAAAAGATTAGAAATGATTACAAGAGTGATCATATATAGAAGATTTTTAGTCCTTTTTTTGACAGGTTAAAAAGCTAGGGGTTCTGTTTTCTTCTTTTCCCAGACTTTACATTGAAACTCTGTTTTGGGCAAATAGGGAGGTAAAGATAACAAGAGAAGAAGAAATGTCAGAAATTATGATTGTTAGATTTCTAGATTTCCTTGTGCACCCGTGTGGACAGAGATGCTTACATTACGCTCATCAGCCCACCACACTCAATAACTGGTAAGGAGTTTGTCTCCTTATAATAGCTTGTTGACTAAGCTGCGGTATCCTCATAATGGAAGGTTGTAGAAATAACCCAAAGGCAAGTAAGTTGACAAAATGACTCAGAACATCTTCCCTTTGTTTCATTAGTCCTAGAAAAATATCTCTGTCACTGAAAATGGTCAGTGTTAACTTAAGTCCATCGTTTTCTCTGAATTTGAACCAAGCGTAATTTGAATAGGTTATTTGGTGGTAAACATCAATCTTCCAGACCTAGTCTTACCAGTTATTCTTCCAGGAGTTGCACAAGTATTTATGTTTTCAAGATAACCCAGTTTTGAAACATCAGCATCATTAAAGCATTGGGTTAGTTAAATGCACCGTGCAAACCTTAAGTTTTGAATACTACATGTTTAATGTGCTAGCTGTATAATAACTTTTTACAACAATTTTTTAGTGAGATTTGGTCTATAGATCTTGGATCATAGCAGTCAATGCTATAAAACTTAAAATATATCACGTTTCATCAGGGTACAGAATTTTTCTATTGTTTCACCTCAAACTTGCGCACTCTGAAGGAAAACAGTGCTGTTCACAGAAATGCCATGAAAAGCATTCTCAGTGAGAAGGTTCACATGCTGAGGGTAAAGTTTTTCTTGCTGGCAAATTATCTACAGAAGATTTCACTGTTTATCAGTTTGTGAGGGATTCCAAATTCAATTTGTCTGTTGTGGAGTTATATTTTGCTGCCAATCATTCTGACACTTGTTATGTGCTACAAAATATCAGCCTGCAGATCACTTATGAGGTCTTCTCCTGTGAGAAGTGCCTCCAGTATTTGCTATTTACAGTTTCTGATTAGCATGCTAAGTCACATGGTAATTTTCTGTGATTTTAAATTTATATAAAAGAGAAAGATTGGATAAAATTTCTCTTTGCTGGAAAAATATATATCAGTGCTTCTAATTGGCTTGGATAGGAATAAAATTAGGTCAATTAGCTGCTAGCTAGATCACTGAAAAAATATAGTGGCACTAAACAGTTTTGGGAAAGGCTCTTCTGTGAGCTCTGCTTTTATCTGTAGTACTACAATGAATTACTGTGCAGGTGCCTAATATTAAATGGATGAATGAGACTCTTAGGGTTTCTTTTTTTTTTTTTTTTTTTTTTTTTTTTTTTTCCTACTTTTGCTGGTTATATTCATTTATTGTATTTAATATTTTGTAGAAGACCCAGTCATGGCTTAAGACTCTCTGTGTGAATACCAAACAAAATGATGATCCATGCCCTTAAGTATGATCGCATGTAAGGAAACTGCCCCACCAGCAATGAAAAAAGAGGCAAGGCTGACGAGTGTGACAGGCAGTATATTAACAATTTAACTGTTATCAAATTTTGTGATGGCTTCAGAACAAACCAAAATTTTATCAAAGGGCATGAAGGAGAAAAATAAGGTAGTTCTGCATGTGTTTAAAAGGAAATCTTTCAAAATCCGAAAAACAAAATAGGAGAAAAGAAACAGATGTTTTCAAATGTAGTAAATAAATGGAGGCTTGGATCATGAGCTAATCAGTGGCAAAAGTCAGTCTTTGCAGCTGATGAGAGAGAAATAGTCATGATACTCCAAGGCTGATATTTGAGTCAACAGAGAAAGAAAGACAACAGCTGGGATGGAGTGAAATGGATGCCCCTGAGCAACTCATTGGAAACAAAGATCCTTGCAACAGTCTTATAAGCAGAGATAACAGAGCAAGATCACATGCAGCCAGGTCAGAAAAAAAGGATGATACTGTGATTGCGACTTCAGATGATAGAGACCGTTATAATTTTTATATGCCTGTGCAGGTGGAGAGGCAAAAAAATATCTAAGATGTTAGATGTATGCAGTGAGATTCTGGAAGGTTAAAGCTAAGTAAGTACTTAGGTATTTGTAGGATACTCTCTGATTTAATATCTTAATTAATGATTTCAAAGAACTAAATGACATGTTAATGTAATTCATAGATAACGAAAGTTGACAGAGGCTGCAAACATATTTAGGAGAAAGAAAGTATCCAAAGACTGGAAGAACTGGTTAGTGAGAAAATATGTAAATGCAAATATACTAAAGCAGAATTCCTTACAAGATGCTGGAGTAGCAGAAAAAAAAAGGTTCACAATCATTAAAGATGTAATATCTTTAGGTCAAGATATCTGACAGAAGCATGGAAAGGATTCAAAGGTCTAATTTGAGAGTATGTTACAAATTGCCAGTGTTAAGTTACAAAAAGTTTGGTGTAATATTGTTAGTATTACAGGAATAAATGTCCTTTGGGAGATTTGAAGTTGCCTGATTAAAGAACAACTGCTGTAAATTATTATAGGTTTTACATGTTTTTACACCACCAACAAAATCAATCTACCAACAAAAGAGTAATTGATAATGTACATTGGCAAGTCATTGATAAGCCCTGTTGCTTCAAAGCAACCTGCATGTAAGTGTTCCTAAAATGGATCAATCTGGTGCATTACATAAAGAGTACATAAAATCTATACAAAGTTCTTAATTTTGGAAGAGAGAAGGTGACTAATTATGTAGACTGTTTAGTGAAAATAAGTGGATCAAACAGTTCCAGAATTTAAAAATCATTAATGCAAAAGATACTTGAGCTAAGGGAAGATATTTCATAAGGAACAGTTCAAGGTCATGACAGATAAATAAACAGGTCTTTTTTTCTTAAAAGGAATAGAGTGTAAGAAGTTAACTTTTTCTTTTTTTAAACAGTCAATATGAAAGCTACATATTAGAGTTCAGCACACACTAGGATGTGAGAATTGCCAAATGCTAAGCCAAGCTACATCATACAAAAAGTAACCACAACAAGAGGTCTTTAACCATAGAAACTTGAGAACAAAAAAGGAAGAAAAGGGCTTTTTACTCTGAGAACAAGCAGATGTTAAAAAATACTTGTTTGCCCCCAATTCTAAACGAAAATCTTGTCAAAACTTTCAGTAAAGGCAATGGTATGGAATGTGGAGAAAATTATGAAAACGAGGACATGGAAAAGTGATCTACTGCTTCGCAGAAGAAAAAAAAAAAAAACTTTAAAAATTCTATGTGATCTAGATGGAGGAGATCAGATATTCTTCATTCCAGAATTTTGAAATAACTGTATTTGAAACCACAGGTCTATTCGATCAAACTATCCCTAGTCAGCCTTTCCTATCTGATACCATATACACAGATAGCAATAGTAAACCTTGCATTTAAAATTTAGAGGGAGACGTTAAGTGATTTCGGATAGTGAGTTCATCTGGCCTTAGTAGCATGCAAAATTTTAGAAAAAAAATTGATTGAAATTGTAATGAAATGTATGAAGGCAACTAGAAATGGGACAAAACACAACATGTTTTTAACTGCAATTTTTCTTTGATAAATAATTTTCTAGCCAAAAGACATGCAGTGAAGCTCATCTATCTGGACTTTAGTTAAATAATTGATACAGTGCCAAAGAGTAAATTAAAAATAGGATTACTACAAGAATTTTAATGTGTTGCAAGGAAATTACTAGAGGGGAGAAAACCATGTGTGATATTGAAACAGATAACATACACTGCAGGGGAAGGGGGTTATTGCAGGAGATTTTTATCATTGGTTTGTAAGGGTTCTTATTTAATATTTTCCTTAATGACCTTATTGTAAAATGTAGGAGTATGTCTTTGGTATTTATCTATGTTACAGGAAGAGAAGGTTTCTGTCAATTTGAAGAAAAAACTACCATAGGAAAAGGCAAGAATTAAAAAAAAATAAAATTGAAGACTAAGAACAGATACATGGAATTAAATTCATTAGTGCAGTAGGTAGTCATAGATTTTGTAAAATAAACTGGGAGATATTCAGTAGGTGAAGAGGAAAGAATTGGGTGTATTAGATGACTGAATCATCAAAATAATTCAGATGTGAAGAAAGAAAACTCAATTGAAGGGTTGGCTGTGAAAATGAAAATGTGTTGATGTTGTTGTGTAAGGAAGTATGAAGGCCTCCTCTGAAAAGCTTTGTAAAATTGAGGTTACTAACAAGAAATGAATGCACAGTGTAACTGGTGAATGAAAGCATCCTGAAAGAATCAAGCAGGGGAAAAATATAATGTAGTAAAAGATACCAGGAAGCTGAAAAAAAACCCCTAAAGCTGAGAGCAGATATGATTGTTTCTTATAAATCCACCACAAGGATAAATACAGGAAGAAAGAAAATGACAAAGTTTGAAAGTAGTTATACTAAGAGAATTAATTGGATATAAACTATCAGTTAATTATTTTAAACTGTAAATTAAAAGATTTCTAACCATGACAGCTTTGTGTTTAAAACTTTCCATCAGAAATAAAAAAACAAGAAAAAACTGCTTTTAAGTTAGTACATATTTACTTCACAAAATAAATTACATCTAGTAGCACTATATTAAAGTTAGTGAGCCATAAATTCTTTTTCAATCCAATGTTCCTTTCATAACCAAAGGGAAATACAATACAAGTATCTGAAAGAGATTTCATTTTTCCTTTCCATTATTGTTTTTAATGTGGTGCATAGTGATAACATTGCTGTAAGAGTACTGGAATATAATATCAAAAAGGATAAAATTCCTCTCTTCCTTTTGACTCTGAAATAGCTGTTTAAGAAAAGCAATGGTAGCTTCATCTCTTGGGACTTTTAAAAACCAGATTCAACAATCCACTGAAGACAAATACTGTAGGGAACAAACTGATAGTGAAAGGAAGAGGCTTAATAAGCAGTTTTTCCCCTCCCTGCTTCCTGGAGTGCCAGCCCTTCTGCTGTTCTTTGCTCTGGTGTGGCATCTTCAGGCCTGCGCACAGCAGTACTGCCCTTCTGAATGCAGAGATTATCAAAGTAGCTAGCGCAAGTGTTCAGTAGCTATTTTCAGGTTTAAGTAATTTTCTATTTCACTTTTTTCTTTTAATTACAACAACCACTTGCCTGGAAATTGTTCATATCCTGTGATTGTTAATGGGAGATTTAATTTTCTGGTTGAATATTCTGTTGAATATTCATTCTGATTGAATATTTGACTCAAAGAAAATAGCAGTTTCTGGAAACGAATACTGTATGTCCAAGAACTATTGAGAAAAATATAGAACTATGGAAGTCTTGTCTTTTCTTTTTTTTTTTTTTTTTTACTATGAACCAAAAAATGGACAAACTTGTCTGTGAAAAACAAGTATGTTAAATTTTCTGTGAGAAACTTTACTTGCAAATAAAAGCAAAAGACCTTCTAAGACTTTTCCAAATGTAATCAGTGTTGCTTTGGGAGTAGAGGAGAAAAATCCACAGACTATCACATCAGAAATATCTGCTTTTACTCTCACACAGAAAACAGTATTTAAACAGTAAAATAAGCCACAACTGTAGACTTCTGAAGTAATTGTCTTTTAGGTAAAGCTGAATTTCACAAGTTACAACTTGCAAGCAGACCATTCAACATTCATGGAGTCTTTTAGACTTAGCAGTGTTTTATAAAAAGCCAAGCAGTTCATACATACATTAAAACTTTTGGAAACATTTATACTGTAGGGAGCGATTCTGCACTGGTATGGAACCAATTGTAACCTAACAATATTTCTTATCATCAGCCCCTTCTCCTGCATTAGCGCAAAACCTTCATCCCATTGGCTCAAGATTTTGCGATATGTGTTTTTTATACTTGAATAAATGAACCAAGTTAAGAATTTACACTGGGATGATTGATTCTTCACTTTGAATGTCCAATTTCGAAAGAGAAGATAAAATCATTGTGAACTTTTGTTAACACAGGTGGGGGAAGGAGAAAATTTCACTTCCTGGGTCCAGCACTGAGCCACTGAAATTGTCCAGTTTAATTCTCCAGGTGTCTTTCTGAATTACTAATCTGGCATAAAATGAAAGCAAAACTTACCTCTTACTTGTACTGCACTGTGATGAAGACAATTTTCCTTCATATATTGAAGAGAGTGTTATAGTTTTGAGAAAATGCTTACTCTGACCTTGCGTTTAAAGCCTACACTTTTTTTTGAAGAAGTGTAATATCAAAATGCTAAATTTTATGTCTTTATAGAGCACTGAGGAGTTCACTGGGGTCAACAGGAAATAGTAGAGTTGTTGTTATTTAATGGCACCATTTTCAATAAGATCGAGTTGCTAGGCAAAGTATGGTTAGGCGTACTATAAATTTAACAATAACATATTATTACATGTGTAAATGGCCTAGAAATACTCCATTTAATAAGTACATCTTGTTAGTTGACATACAATTATGTTAATGCAATAGAATTGGAGAGTAATTTGAATGTAATTATCATTTTAGGGCTTACAAGATAAATCGTACAGAACATGGAACTTCTTCTCATGAAGTATATCTGAAATACCGTTTTACCTTTGATATTCATTTTTTTCAAACAGAATAGGAGTAATTTGTAAATCAAAATACAATTGTGCTGCTCAGTGCTTCAGTTCAGTTCCAAGTTCAGACTTGCATAATTAAGACAATCAGAAAATATATCCATAACCAAGGTTCAAAATAATAATGTGTATCATGGCTTCAATTTTTCTGTTTTACTAATGCATAACCTAATAATCAAGAATAAATAATTTATTTGCATTTGTAACTCTACATTAAATTTCTTATCAAGCTTACTTCAGTATCTATCTTGTCTATCTATGTATGTTCATGTCTTTCATTTTTATAGAAATAACTTAAGATTCATTTGCTACCATCAATATTGTGATAATGCAAGTTTTCTAAAAAAGAAATAATAATATTTGTGGATTATTTATTAATTTCACTGGATCCTTATTTTTCAATGTTGGTATTTAGAAATTGAATTTTGTTATGAATTTAGGATATATATTTATTTTTTTGCATTTCATATCTTGTTTTGTGTTTAAAATTCAGCTCTTCCCTTTTAGAATATCTTAATAGGTTTTTTTTCTTCCACATGCATTTTTATCACATACAGTATGCCTAAATTTAACGTATTGAAATCCTTAATATTATTCTTTTTTGATGAATGAGTGCTTAAATTCTCAACCTTAGCACTATTATGATTATTAGTTCTTTTATCACAGAAATAGATAATAAATTATGGTCAGTCTTCAAGGACCACTTTTATTTGCTTTGATCTTTTTGCTGAAAGTTCACTAGTGAATAGTTTCACTAATCATTGTTGAATGTATACAATGTTTTTTCATGCTGGTTTTCCTTGAGGAATATATTTCTTTTCCAATGTATTCTTGTTACTGGGAATATATTCTTTCATATTCTGCTTTTTTTTTTCCTTTTATACCCACATGCTATTACTCTTCTTTCCTGTTTTCATACATGCTTTTTCTTTTTCATATATTTTTAGCATGAATGTATTTATAGACTGCAATCATGATTTTTCTTTTTGTGTATTCTAAATTTGAGGTTTTCACCCTTGGCTCATTTTTCTTGTTCTCCTCACTCAATAACATTTTTTTTTCTACTCCTCCTCATATTTTCCCATGTTTTTCTATGTCCTCCTTACACTGAAGAGCCAAGAATACAAGATTTATGAAAAAAAGAATGAACAAGGAAAAATATATACACAGTTACGAAGATACACCCTCTGTCAGTGAGGACCTACAAATTTATTCTTTTTATGGCAGTCATGTGGTTATGTACTTTCTCTGCATTAGAAATAAAATCCTCTGCATACCTGGGACAGAGACACATTCTCCTCCTGTTTTCTGTCTGTTGTCCCCAGGTACCTCATTTCCTGGATTAGTGACTAATAATCATTAAGCTGTTATATAATGAGGTGAGAGCTGCCACCAAATCCACAATTGCTTTATCCTGCCTCTCATGTTTTTTTTTTACTAGAAGTGGTTGAACTGCTGAAGTTTGTGCTGAACTCTTGGGTATTTACACTCTGAACACTCCTATAGGACCATTACAAGGGATTTAGGCATGTCATTTGCAAGTCTGAAATCAACTAGGCCAAGAGAGAGGCATGGATTTGCTGATCTCTGCAAAGATTACTATGGCACTCTGTATGTATCAGAGTAGAAATTTGGCTGTCTGGGTAATTTTATTTAAGAAGGTGTAGCCGGTTTCAGCCTTTCAGACTAACTTGTACGGTGCTTTTAGACTTAGGGAAAAACCTAATCTAGTCTTTTAGATCTCTAATATTAACCTCCACCATAAATCAAGACTTTATATGTCTGCTTCTGGTGTCAGTGTAGTCAAAGGTTGAGTAGCATCTCTAGTTGGCAGAACAACTACCTAAAGTCCTTATAAAGTAGGTGGCAACATGCCGATGCCTCTGAAGATCTGCAGTGTTGGTATGGATGTTTTAGCCTGACTAATGTGTTTTCTCTGTTTCGGTCATACATCTAACTTAGTCAGCTGCTGAACGCAGCATGGGTTGCTTAAACTAATTGTCTGCCTCTTGCGCATGGTTTTTATGAACCCAGTAAGAGATGTTAGTCACCTCCTGGCTACTCTCCTTGGATTGCCACCTTTTCTTTGCTATACAGCTTCAGCAGGAGACAGAGTTCTTACGTTCAGGATACCACCAAATGGCCCTGCCCCACATAGTGTTCTTCTGGAGAGCACCAAAGGCTTAGAATGAAAGCTAGCTGCTTTCTGGATCAGTGCTTAAACACTGAGCTGTTAAAAAAAGTGATAAGCTCCAAATCCAACTTTTAAAATGGAATTTAAACAGACTTCATGTCTGTGTGCCTGATTCTGGATCACACTGGAGCCTTTGGTAAGGAATGTCACCTCCCTTGCCTTTGGGGCAATTTAAAGCATGCACAAATGAGTAAACAAGGTAGGACAACCTTGTCATTTTAACCACCTTCAGAAATAGTCTGCTGAAAAGCAGATTTGTTGGAACTCAGTTTGGGGACCACATTTTGCTTTAGGCCAAAAAAATCTAGCCTTTGCTGCCAAGACAGCAAAGTGGCATCCTAAGCATTTTTCCTGGAAATTCCTCAAACATTTCTGAATCCACAGATTTTACTTTCTCCCACTACACACTGACAGAGTAAAAGAGAAGTGCAAGGGCCCACCCCATAGTTTTGAGAAAGCTGTATTGACTCCTGCAGTCTTCAGACAACTGACTATAAACACAGTGAAAGAATACCAATTTTATTGTTCTAAAATCCTTAAAATACTAAGCAAGGTCTTCTTAATTCAGAAAAAGTAATATTATTTACAATCGTGTGAAGTTGTACTATGACAAAGGTTTCAAAAATCTAGAAACTTTTGGCAAAATCCTCACCTTGATGTTAAGGCTACTCTGCTCTATTTTGTTTTAAGAAGTCATTTGCAACACATCTTGTTTGGCAAATGCAGACTTTGTCCTGTGTGTGAAATTCTTGTACATTTTTTTTAAGCAGCAGGGATCTCTGGCTGTCAGAATGGTCTATAGGCATAAGTGTTTTTCACTAAGGTCTCTGGCATTATTCCAGCCATCTGTTCTAGAATAAACTCCATCCGGTATGACTTTTTAAGATCGGTATACTTTTTATTGTTTTGGTTATGTTTGACGGAATATTTTATTTGAAATGTGTCCACCACTAAGTAATGGCCAATTGGCACAAGCTGCCGTTCTCCTCAGGAAGGCCTGGTACGAGTCAGGTTTCACACTGATATACAGTAGATGTACAAGTGAAGTTTAATAATGAACATTTACAGAATCAGAATTGTATTCAGAAAGTATTGTTATGGAGGAGGTGAGAAGAGGGAAACTGCAAGACAAGCAATCCAAAATCAATTTAATAATCTGAATGGCTTAGAACAAGCTCATTCAAATAACAGAGCATCTTTTAAGGGATATAAATTAACATTGTACTTGAAATTTTGAATTCTGTCTGAGGTGCAAACTTTGTCTTGATCTGCTAAGTATAGCTTTCTGAAGCATAAAGCTGCCTCCATAAAGTGTCCTTGAAAAGTCACTCAGAAAAATTTACTATCTTCACAAGAGAACATACAGGAAAAAAGATTAAAAAGAAAGAAAACTAAGAACTTCTTAATGGAAGCTAAGGCTGATGGAGGGAAACTAGTTTGGCACAGGGATAGTTTATATAGAGTGGCAAGAGGAAGAGGAATGAAGTTGGAGTGATGTAGCTTGGCAAGTGCCTGTCCCTCCCGGATTCTGAACAAGAGGTATTTCCTTCTAGATGATAGGTTTAAAAAGCCTGATGACATTCTTTAATATTTCTTAAATTATTATCATCCTCCCTCACACAACAGTTACAGTCACAAAAACAGAAGAAAACTTGTATATAAAGTTTTCAGTTCTCTGATGGAACTTTTATAAATAGCTTATCTGTAAACAATGTAATGTGATGTATTGTATTGGTCAATGCTACCTAAAACTCACTTACATTTACTTCATACATACATTTTCTGCATTTCTTAATTGCTTGCATCATCTTTCCTAATACATTTTTTTCCCTAAGGTAATATTTAAGTTTTGCAAACTGATGGCTAGACAAAGAGGAAAGACATGGAATTCGTGGCATCATTGAGAACAAGTCTGCAAGACTGCAAGGGAATTTAATACCTATCAGTTTTTTGGTTTTTTTTCTGATCTCCTTATGGCCACAGTACACATGGACCTCTCACTGCTCAGGTGACTCAGAACCATCACAGTGTACTCTTGTCTTTTCCTGAGGTCGTTGCTGGGAGCCCTGGGAGAGGAGACATACAGAATGTATAAAAAGATTGAGGGTTATCATTAGTATCTGGATATATTGCTGGAAAATCAGAAGGTCATAAAGGACAGGACAAGGAGCAAGGCAATCGTGGCAGTGGTGGTTTAAAGACGGTGGTTTAGATGACCTGCCTATCACTACAGTTGGTCAGATTTAATGTCTATGTATCAATCCTTTGGCTCAGGTTGGAGAAGTCACATTGA
The DNA here is from genome assembly GCA_009806455.1 of Tetrax tetrax. Taxonomy (NCBI): domain Eukaryota; kingdom Metazoa; phylum Chordata; class Aves; order Otidiformes; family Otididae; genus Tetrax; species Tetrax tetrax. Next base: position 82,869 of record WHYT01014446.1, on the reverse strand, counting down.
AATGCCTGAATTTCCCTGGGACAGCAGTGTGTTACAAAGAAACCTGGACTGTAACTGTCAATGCGGCAATGGGCTCAAGGATGTATCAGTTCATCTTCTGTACTTGCTAAAGCAGTGGGTTAAGCCTGCTTTAGAAAACTCCTAGACAGGATATTTTGGTTACCCTTTTTCAAGCCTATGCAGTAAAACAAAGTAGATCTTATGGATTAGGAGACTATTTCTGAAATGCTTGGCTGAGGTCTTACCAAAGCTTCATAGATGCAATGACCTTATTTCAAAAAAAAAGAGATTATTAAAAAGTTGACATTTTTACTTTATGCAAAGTGTATACCAGAGAAAAAAAGCATAAGCCATCCCTTTTTATTCCTGAGTCCTATATCTGTTGATCACAGGAAGAATTCAGAATTGAAAACTAGTTTCATGATGTGTCATTCCAAACCATGAATCTTTTTTTTTCACTGTGAGGTATTTTCTTCATCAGTGAAGGGAAAGAAAAAAAAAATCTGTTCTTTTCTCGAAAAAAGCAAGACCACAGGCTTTCTTCTGCTCTGTTTTCAGATGTTAGGTTAATTTTGTTGCTCCATTTTCAGGAAGAGAACAGATAATAACATCCACAGTATGAAAATTACAGTTATCCTCATTCTTGCAATTCTGCAAGTTGTTAGAGCGATCTGTATCCAGAGAAATAAACTATAAAACCTATTCAGAAAATTGTTTTCCATAGGAACTATTTCAAATCCAGAAACTTCAGTCTGTAAAGAGAAGCACCACAAATTTATCTGATTGTTATGCCACAGATTTCTTTTTATCTCAGTTCTTTCATCAGTTTGTGAGTTTGCTTTTTTGGAGGTTTTTGTTTTGTTTTGTTTTGTTTTTTAACAGTGCCATTTTCAATTTCTGCTTGTCTTTTGTCCTTGAAGAGTAACACTTATCTACAGTTTGACCTTTCGCCAAAGAGCTTTGTAGTCTATAAATTCTTTTCTCTCCCTCCTACTTTCCCAGAGTGATAGCTTCCTTCCCAGGCTATGAGGACTAATCCAGTCAGGGACCCCCACTCCTTACTAAGACATATGGAAGGTGCTGCAAGCATTTAAATGGGAATGTGCTTCACCCTATTGACATTTTCTTGGTTTGGCATGTGGGAATGATCATTGATTTTTCTCATTCAATGTTCTGCCTCTGGCAGTACCTTATAACACAATGCCAAAAAGGAGATCATATACATGCCACGTGAACAATTGGGTTATTCTGAGTGAAGTAGGGTGAATTGATTCTTTCAACTGGGATGTGAATATTTTTTTCAATTATTTTCTTAATTGGTGTATCTAAGACTGCAGCATGCCTGAGAGTCCCTTGACTGGAGTTCCTTTGTCTGAAATAGAAACAATGAACAACTGGCCCTATGTGGTGATATGGGGTATTCGGGAGAAAGCCAGGTATGAGATACAGGGTGAGATTCAATCAGAGCTCGTCCTCCATGCAGGGCACAGAGTGGAGCATCCTTGTCAGAGTCCTTCATGATCACACCATTGGTATGAAAAGCACTTTTGGCCGATTAGTTTAGAAAGATCACCAGTGCCTAATATCATGTTGAAACTAATCACAGGTAGGAGAGATTAAAGAAAGGAAGCATCTAGATCCCTCTTTCTTTGGGATATGTTTAAAGATACAAGGCTTTATCTGTAATAAAATATCTGACCGGAACAAAAATGCTGTTAGTGTGTCTGTATTTGAAAACATTTCATGGTTTCATACAGCTGCACTTAAAAAGATATCCAAAACCAGACTAATAATTCATGAACATTGCACACAGTAATCACGTATGGTTTTTTTCTGATTGCAAATTGAAAGTTGTTTTATGTTTACATACAAGTCAGATTTTTATTTTGGCTTTTTTTCCCTGTTATTTAATCTTGTTATTTAGGGCCTTTAGGAGATAATATGGCATCATGTTTTCAAATGTCAGAGCCAAAGGTATTTTTTTAGCTGGAGTTTTGTTTTTTTTTTTTTCCAAGGGAGGGGAGAGACGGGCTTAGGACTTGACTAATTAAAAGTGATTTGTTTTCATGATCTGGATGAAGTGTTTTTGCCAGATGCCTGAGATACCTCTGAGATTCAGGCAGAATTTTGTCGCATCATCCAGGAAATCCTTATCAAAACACAGCTTGAATCTCTGGCGGTACTCGGTGTATGGTTTGATAAGTGAGTCCTATTTTCTTGTCCGCACACCAGTCCTTTGTAGCAGAGGGCATTTATTAAGGAAACAGATGGGGAAACATCAGTTATCTTTTGTGCCTTCTGTTTTCTATAAAGGCCAGCAAGACAAGGCAAGCTCAACCAAAATAATCAAAGGCTTCGTAGAATACGTTAGGTAAGTCAGAGGAGAATAGATTTACTACAGCTCCAGTAGCAGTATAGTTCCTGATAAAACAAAGTGGTTTTCATGTAGGTTAGTAAAACATCTCATTTTGAAAAGCCAGAGACCCTATTTTTCAATGAAATTTTGATCAATTAAATTACTGGTACAGGCTGCTGTGCTAAGTATACATAACACTGATATAAACCAATTCTGAACAAAAGTTATTTAAAAATTGAAGGCCTCAGAGAAGGCCTGCAGTTTTTATGGACTTCCGTAGAAATGGTCAATAATTATAAAAATCCTAAGAAAGTTATCATTAATCAGAATCATAATCATTAAGAGCAATATTTTTGATCCAATAAATAGCTTCTGTAGTATTAACTCAGGTCTAATGTGTTTATGTTTCTCTCAGTTTTGTGATGGGTTGACCTTGGCTGGTTACTAGACACTCACTCCACTATTCTCACTCCTCTTCCTCAACAGGACGGGCAGAAAATATGATGAAAAAGCTCATGGGTCAGGATAAAGGCAGGGAGACCACTCACCAATTACTATCACAGACAAAACAGACTTGACTTGAGGAAAAATTAACTTAATTTATTGCCAATTAAAATGGTTTTGCATGGTGAGAAACAAAAACTAAACACTTTCCCTCACACACCCTTTTTCTCAAGCTCAGCATCACTCCTTCATTCCTAACTCCTCTGCTTCCCCACCTGAGTAGTACAGGGGATAGGGAAATGGGGACTTAGGGGCTTGGGTTCAGTTTGTGTCAGCTCCTCTCCACACTTTTTTCCCCCTCACTCATTGCTCCTAGGCAGCATTTTGCCCTTCCTCACAGAGGTACTACCATCTTGGCTGCGGGGCTCAGCCGTGCCTTGCGGTGGGTGCACTGGAGCTGACTGCAACCGGCTGTGTCCGGCATGGAGCAGCCCCATCCTCTCCTCAAGGAGGCCACCCTGCAGCCCTTCACCGGCACCTGTGCTCGGTGTAGGTTTATAAGTGAAACGTGACTTAATTAACAATACTAGAAGGGAAACGATACGACTTAGAGATTATTTCTTTCATCTGAGCTTTGTTCATGTCTGGGCTTCATATTTCTAATAACTATAAGATTTATACTGTTGTTCACTAATGATAAATTTCTTAATTTATAGTGTTGAATTAAGTAAATAAAAAGCTAAGCACCAAAATCTGACGTGATTTCTCATAAAAATCCTCCTGAGAAAAACATCAAGTGAATACTACAGGTTAATATGACCTTTCTAGTTTTTGAGAAAGTCTACTATATACATGCATCGAATTACAGTAGTTTGATTGGATTTAGTAATCAAATGCTGCCCTAGCAAGCATTTTTATGTGCAATTCACGCAAACTTGTGTTAGGCAATAGCCCATGAAATAGGCTCCAGAAGGTCAACATGGGGTTCCTCAGCTGCGTGAACTGCCACCGGTGAAGGACAGAGCCAGAAGTACAGTGACGTGGAGAAACATCACAAGTTAAGAAACACAATGAGAATGAAAAAAATCACATTAACATACACCATAACACTATAATGCTTTCTTTCTTTTTAACAATTTCTTAGCACTATCACAAATGTTTGTGCAAAAAAAAAAAAAAATTCAATTTTTCTGCAGTGTGTGTATGTGTATATTGGTTTGTATTATTTTGACTATGTTGAGATATCTGATATTATTCCTCAGGCAATATTACTAGGTTGCCTGCGATGATAGTCATAATATCTAGGTGCAAGTAGAATTATTTTTCATGTTGCCCACATTAGTGACCCAAATGGTTAAAAACCACAGAGATAAGAAGCTCAGATTTGTAAGTCCATATTAGACATGTACATAAGTAAACTTTTTTTCAAGTACTGTCAGCCTAGTTTAGCTTAAATCATGTTTGTTGGCTTAAAATAAGAGGAAAAGAAGGCTGGTCCCCTACCTTATTGCTTTCTGTGTCCAGATCTCTGTCTTTTTTAATCATTACCTGCTTGCCATTGGTATCACTTTTGCTCTCCAAGGCAATTAAATTGTCGTATCATAGCTACAATATTGCAGTTTATCTATAGACTTCTGATACCAACTGGCTGTGTACTGCTTGTGCTTTCAGTTATCTCTAGTCATTTCCCTTTGTGGATTCACAACAAGAAGAAAGTCCTGTAATCATGGTTTGGAGATCTCTTAAAAAGAATCTGGTTTATTTTTATTTTTCCTTCTTCCAAGAAGAATGGCTTTAAACTGGAAGAGGATAGGTTTAGATTAGACATGATGAACAAATAATTTACTGTAGGGGTGGTGAGGCATTGGAAAAGGTTGCCCAGAGAACCTGTGGATGCCCCATCCCTGGAAGTGTTCAAGGACAGGTTGGATGGGGCTTTGAGTGATCTTATCTAGTGGAAGGTGTCACTGCACGTGGCAGGGAGGTTGTAAATAGATGATCTTTAAGATCCCTTCCAACCTGAACCATTCTATGATTCTATGATATGTCTTCTGTTGCATAATGTAACTGTAGAAGATCAAGGAGCCTAGAACTCACAGCTACCTGCATCTCAAGGAAACTGCAAGTCCTAGCTAGATGATCCAAGGGGGTAACTCCCTTATCCAACCTGTTTGTCACTCTCATTAGCGTAAAAATAAATGGCTTATTCATGTCCTGTGCCCTACAGCAAATAGATTGATAGTTTAGGTGCTTCAGGGTGGAGGTTAGGCGTATAGGAAGACTTACAAGGCTAGTCAGTGGTGTGCCTTGCCCACTACTCGTTATTTCAGTTACCCCTGCTATTTTCAAAGCAGAACTTGAATTTCTTATGCTTAACATAAGCTATACATCATTACCCCAAATTGCTGCACTTTACGACTAGCGCCAACTTCACCTTCCATTTTATAACTTAATAAGGTGTAGCTTTTTTACTGGCTACCATTCAGTGGTTGGCAGGTGGCTGATGAAGCACTCAGTGGAGTTTTCCATCTGCTGTTGCATTCTTCCTATCCAGGCTTCAGAGGGTATGTATTTTCTCCTCAAGCATTACAGTCTAAGCTTGCAAAAGACATTTTCTGTCTTGTGGTGCAGGTTGCATGAGGTGCACTAATCTGCCAGATCTGAGTGATTTTTTTTTTTTTTTTAGTTTGAAAATGCACTTAGTGATTTGTTCTTGTTACAGTGACATTTTTGAGTGGAGGTGTATCCTGTGGCGGTTACCAGACGTGCCACCTCTTGGTGCTATGCCAGCTAATGTTCATCCCATTAAAGGATGAATTAAAATAAAGAGGTGTTCATATTTTGAATGCTTTTAAAGCATCAGGAACACCATCACCTTATTATTAATGTACCTCACAGTCTTACATTTTATCATGGCATATATTATTAAAGCCAGATAATAATACAGATAACAGATATTTATCATAAAAAGATAGATGGCTTTCTTCTGGTTCCTGATAATGAAACAAAAGTGCTACCTAACAGTTGTCTTCAGTGCAAGCAAAGGCATTGTACTTCACTGATTAGAGCTCTCAGCAGGACTGAGGACATGTCAGCTATTCTCCGTGCTGGAGTATTTACCTGTTGTTTAGGTGAATTTTGGTAGGTCTCTATCATTCTCATTCCTCAGGTCCTTATTTTTAAAATGAAGATAGTGATGTTTCATGTCCTTTTCCAAGAGTCTTTGGATAAAAGGAAGAGTAACAGACTAGCAAATGTATTTATTTGTTTATTTAGGCTTGCTAATGACCACAGAGGAGCAGAACAATTGAAGAGGAATAGCTGAGTAGGATCAGCACAGCTATACCTATTCCAGGGTAGACAAAAGTTAACCATCTCAAAGGATGGATAAATCCAAACTAGGCTCAAGGTTTCTTGTAGTCTCCGTTTATTCACAAATGCTTGATTTGTGCCTCAGCTTTGCCCACTAGAGAGCAGCTTTTTACAGGACCTGAGAAGAGATTAATGTCCTGCGGTGTTACTGAAATGTAAAGGGGGGTATATCTCTGAAATGATTTTTTTTAAAAGTAATTTTATAAATAAGTTTAGGCAATATGATCTCAGATCATATTGGTTTTGTTCCTGACCCAATTTAAATCTTAGCACTTTCAAAAGTCTGAAGACATAATATTCTGTGAGTCAAGCATAAGTATACACATTCTTGTATGCTGTTGATGGGCGTAGTTTTAACATGATTTGTGATTTTGCAGTAATTTCATTGCAATTTAAATTGAAAAAAAAAAAAAAAAAAGCTGTCAGCTGCTTCAAATGGAAGATAAAAAAGCCATATTAGATGAGAACAAAAGATAACCTAAGCAGAGAAGCTTGCCTCAAGCGGCAGTCAGTAGCAGTTGCCTAGTGAACAGTGCAGGACCCTGTAGAGCTTAGCCATTTCTTCAATTTATTCTCTTAGGTTTCAGCAATCAGTAATTATGAGACTTCTTAAACCAAAGGCTGTGGCCACACGATCATTTTAAACTATTTTCAATGGATTCATTTTCCATTAAATTATCTATTTTTTTTTCTGTCTAAGACAGAAAAGCCTGTGGTAATATTGCTCCCAATTTCATTATTCACCCTGTGAAAAAATATTTCCTTTTTTTTTTGGTTTTCATTTTTTCTCACATCATTGCAGCTGGCTGCCTTTATGGCTAGTACTAGGAGAAATAATAAAACTCGTCCCCTACTTATTTCCTTTGTATCATCCTTGATTTTAATGACTTTTTCATATCCCCCTACAGCACTCTGTTTACTGACTTCAAGAGTCCTAATTGGTTTAGTGTGTCCTCAGTAGAAATCCTCTACCATTCTGATCATCCCTTTTATATTTCTTTGGACTTTTCTGGTTTTGTTGTGTCTACTACTGCAAATGTAGTGCTGTCTCCGACAGTGCAGTTCTCTGTTTCATTGCCCGCTCTATCCTAATGATTTCTAAAATTTGTGTTTTCTTTATCATCAAGCTGACATTTTATGCTAACTATCTGGAATGATTTTATAATTTCTTGAGTAGTAATAGTTAATTTAGAACCACTCACTCTGTATGTTAAGTATTCTTTCCCAGGGAGGTACTTTATTTTGAATTTATCAGGAATTTATTTCATCTACGCTTTGATGCTTATTGATTCAGTGCTGTGATATTCTTTGCAACAATTTGTGGGCAATTTTAATATTGTCACCTTGCAAATTTGGATAGTCAGAAAACTTGAGCACTTCCACGTATAACCTCTTCTTACAGCATGCTTTCTTCAAATGTTCAGTATTTCTGAAGCTTTATGAAAGAACATGTGTTCTAGGAAGGTTCTGTCACCAATCTTAACATCCTTTAGCAAAAAGTATTCTTGATTCTCTTACAAGAAATTATGTTCATCAAAATGTTTTCTCAATCTAACCTAATTGTAGTGTGTAATACAGGAAGAGAAGCAGCTGGTTTGAATAGCACTTCAGCAAATTTATATTCCATCACATTGTTTCTAGAATGTTAGCTGGTGTCACCTTTGGTTCCTGATCTCTATTTACAAGGGTGGAATAGGAAGTCCAGTGTATAATAATGCTGAAAGCTAATATTTACGATTAAGGACTTTTCACCTTGCAGATTAAACCGATACAGAGAATAAAATATTCAGAAACATTTAAATAAGATAGGAACTTAATTAGAGAAAGTCAAGAATGGTTTGGGCTGGAAAGGACTTTTAAAGGTCATCTAGTCCAACCCCCCTGCAAGGATCAGGGATATCTCCAACTAGGTCAGGTTGCTCAGAGCTCCATCCAACCTGGCCTTGAATGTCCCCAGGGATGAGGCATCCACCACCTCTCTGGGCAACCAGTTCCAATGACTCACCACCCTCACAGTAAAGAATTTCTTCCTTATGTCTAATCTAAACCTACCCTCTTCCAGTTTAAAGTCATTACACCTTGTCCCATCACTGCAAGCCCTTGCCAAAAGTCCCTCCCCAGCTTTCTGGTAGGCTGCCTTTAGGTACTGGAAGGCCACTATAAGGTCTCCCTAGAGTGTTCTCTTCTCCAGGCTGAACAGCCCCAACTGTCTCCTCCTGTCCTCATAGGAGAGGTGCTCCAGCCCTCTGATCATCTTAATAACCTTCCCCTACTCACTTGAACAGGACCGTATGCTTAAGTCAATGAAATCTACAGTTCCAAATCACTTCATCTTGAAATCTGGATTTAAATACTGCCTAGATGTGTTACCCTGAGATTAAAAGATTTTGTCTAAATCCCATGGAGAATCTGGCAGTCCCTGGAAAAACATACAGCCTGACAGTTTATTCATGGACTATCAGCTATATCAATTAATTTAGAAATAATTTAAACTATTTTAGATTAAGTGGGTGGATGAGATTCTCTTTGTCTCACTTGGGTACCTGCACTTAGTCACATCAGATCTCCCTATGGAGACCTTCAGGTACACAATCTTTTATTAAGTATGTTGGAAATTTGGTGGAGGTTCAATACCTAAAATGTAGACAGAAGTTGGGGTCCTAAATTAGGTAGATTGCACCTCGCCTCTGCTTTCTAAATAGAAATTATGACTGGGATGGGCCAGTGTCTTTTTTTCCTAGGAAAGTAGTGTCATTACATGGGGAAGGTTTATTTGCTCCACTGTAAGGAGCATCCATGTTACATCCACATATGTGGTGAAGTCTACTTTTGAGCAAGGCATGAAGGAAGAGACTTGATCGCAGTTTAGCAGCATTCACCACAGTAGGAAAGGCAGTTTCACCAAGGGGAGAGCAGCTATGCAGGAATCAGTTGTTCCTACCTGAGCTTCTCGCAATGTGAGAACTTGAACATCACTTCAAAAATATCATAGATACTGACAACCATTGGCTGCTTTTGGCAGAAATCTGCTGGCACTTTGGCTTGTTGCCCACAAAACAAAGCTGTCTTTGCCCTGGAGTTTTACTTTTCGGCATTATATTATTGTATTGTCAGATAAATTAAGGGAAAACTTGATGATTCCTGTTTTTTCTTCATATTTTCCCAGAAGTGCACTAGCTTTATCTATTCCTTCTTCTCTCCAATGTAGAACTACCTGTCAAAAGTAGGGCATTTTGAATGGACATTGATTTTTTCTTTCCTTGGCTGCAGCAGCAGAGCAGCAGGGCTGAAAGAGGTTGACTCTGCTTTGGTAATTTTTTATTACTTGGAAAGAAGGCATTTCCCATTAACGCAAGTTCCTTTTCCACCTAGACTATTTGCCAGGGAGGTCAGTTGCCTGCATCTTCATTGGAAAGAGAGTTCTAATCAGTGTGGCATCAGGCTAGAGATAGGCTACAGGGTAGACCATTACCCCAGTCAAAACAGTGCCATGCAACACAAAGCAGGAACCAGCAGGTGCAGCATTCATTGCGTAAAGGCATGCGCTTGCTTTAGCAGAGAAGTAGTGCACACAATATTATCAGATTATCTTTTCTTGAGGTAAAAATGCTGTCTCTAGAGATGTTGCCTATACCACTAAGAAATGCGCAGACATTTGGTGTTATGTAAATGTTATTTTTTCCTATTTTTTTCATTAATAATAGGAGTCCACTGTGAAAAATACATTGTAGTTAGCCTCAAATAATTGTATTAAAAGCTACTGTCTAGCAAGGATTAGAAAGTCAGTAGGCATGCATCATTTAAAACACTGATTAACATGATTATAGGAAAAAAAAAAGCTGTACTGTTTGATTTTTTAAAATCTTGTGTAAGATAGCATACATTATGAAATTAAACTGAACACTGTTAGCCTTCCTCTCCTGATCTAATCCACAGTAAATTGGTCAAAAACAATTATAAATATTTCTTTTTTGACAGGTCATGATTGGATAGATGAGTTGGGTTTTTTAATAATCCGAGGAGGTCATTTACTAACAAACCAAAGCATTTCAAATGGGTAGATTTAATAAGCAGCTAACCTAAAAATCTCTCTCTTTTTTTTTTTAAACTATGCACTGTAGAAGAGTCTGGCTCAGGCAATTTAATTTGCCTCTCATAGTCTATCACAAGGCTCATGATCATTTCTTACAACAAAATATAAAAATATTCAGTGCAACAAATTAGTAGATTCTGCTATGTTGGTTGGGCTGCATTCCAATTCCTGCCTTAGTGATGCTGGCTGCTTGCAGCACTGCCAGCACAATAATTATCACTGAGTTTTCTAGACCTCATCAAACCAGCAAGGTGCTCACCCCCTTAGAACAGCTGGGGATATGAGGTATGGAAAAGTGGAAAGAAATTGCTGCAACTTTGTGCTATCACACCAGCAAGTGCCACTTGAATGATGGCAGCTATTGGCAGGGTTAGGGCTCTGCTGAAGGAGAGCTTGCAGCAGTTCTAGATTATAGCTTTAGCTGCTTCCAAGGAGAGTTGCTGTGGGCACTGAATTAAAGAAAGCGAACTGGAATGTGGGGAAAACAAAGATTTGAAGGCAAATGTAGAAGGGGAGATGATGATTTGTGACAATAAAGCAATTTTTTTTTGTTTACTATATGTTATTGGCTCTTTTATGAAACAAAAAAACTTCCATAAGCACCATAATGTCACCTATGCAAGTCTGTTGGTTTGTTACGCAGCCCTCTCCAGCCTTTGTCACATAGTTAAGGTACCAACTTGTGTTACCAAACTGATGTAATTCCTGTTCCAGTACAGAGAAATATACTGCTATTTATCAGTATTTTACCATATGAAGTACAGAGGCAAAGTAAAAAAAAAAAATAAAATCTTGTTTTAGATATTTAACAATATTGTCGTCATCAAAATACCTGCTGAGAGACTGCTACTGTGCTTAAGTGCGTATTTTGAATAAGCAAATGGATTTAATCCAGGACACCCAACACTAACCTTTACGCGAAGTACACACCCAGTAAAAATCTGAGTTTAGCCTCAAATTAGTTGATGTAAAGTATCTCCACATAAATCACGAGAAACATTATCGACCACAGTAAAGATTTATGCAAATAAGAAGGCCCATTATAGTCTTCTTTGGTATCCCTGTTTCTCCCTTTTGTTTGAACATTTTAATTTATATCCAGTTGCATTTTATTTTCTGGACAATCTACTTGCATGGAAGTGGAATATTTTGACACCACTTTCGTCACTGGGATGCTGTGGCACGCACTATAGAATGTAGCAAGCATTCATCAGATGTGTTTAGTCCTTTGTCAGAGCTTTGCATTTACCCTTTCCTTTGTCCCTCACATTTTTAACTTTTCAGTCTGAACAAACTAGGAGCAGAGCTTTGTGATTCACTATCTCTTAAGCCAGAACTTTATTATGGTGCTCAATTTTTCCCTATTTGTTACCTGGTAGGTTGATAAGGCTTGGCTGCAAACAGATAGTATTTCAGTAACAATGTGCTTACGAGGAAATATTTCTATGCGTACATGAACTGGTGTGCTAAAAAGAGATCAACACACAGTATTAGTAGATTAGTCATTACAGACTAGCTTTTTATTCATTATACTTGTCATCAGGGCTAGGAAAAAGGAATGGCTAGTCTGCCTTTTAATTTTATTATAGCTTTAACGTTGGAAGAGGCAGGAAAATGAAACTGTAATCTATACTGCTTACTTATATTACAAAGGCTGTGCTTTCCAGGGGCAGGTGATGGGTTTTGTATTTCTTTAAAACAGAACACTTAGAGTCTGACTCATTTAAACATTGTTTCATAAAACCTGAAAAAAAAAAACTTCCTATTTTCCTTGAAATGTTTAATGGGATCTTTTTGAGGGCAATGTCTGACTGACTCGCTCCAGCTGTCCGCAGGGTGAGGAATGGGGACCCCTACCCCAATTGCCCAATGACCTAGGGTGATCCTGTAATGTCTATGACAGCACAGAGTGTTTCATATGCTGTCTTTTTTTTTTCTTATAATCATGTTCCAAAGCAAATTGAACATAAATGGTGAAATACTGAAAACTGGTGCACGTTGACTGGCTCTAATCAACAGTTCTTGAGTTGAATCAACAATCTTCAGCTAGCCTATGACAATACTCCATTTTCTTTAAGAAAAAAAAAACGCTTCATGCTTAGCATAGAAATTTCTGTTTGTGGAACTGGGTTGTAGACAACAATCAGTGTTCCCCAGCTGTGGTGCTGGGTTTGGGCCACTGGGCATCTGGAAGATGAGATCTAAGACCTTGTGCTTCTCCCAGTAACTCTGATGCAGAGAGCAGATGAGAAGTCTGCCACTTAAGGTAGCCATGTTGCAGAGGAGATGTGTTGCTGCCTTCAGCAGCACTACTTGAAGTTCCCTAAGGACTAATGGCTTTATATACAGGTAATAGGCAAAGTTTAGCAGCTCCAAACTTTTCTGACTTTAACTGATGTCAGTTATCTCTGTTCCATAAAGTGGTCTGCATAATTTAAATGTCAGTTTTTCAGGTTATGCCAAGGCATGAAAATGTAGTAGATGCTTCACATATTCTATATAAGAATAATGAATATTCCATCACATATTCTATATAAGAATAATGAATATTCCAGCAGGAGCATCTTAAGAGAGAGATTTCTGTAAGGTTAGATAAAGTCAGCATCCTGCTTATCCAGGATCAGTTGTGGAATGAGTGACTGCAAACCAAGGAACCCTCTGTGCCTTACAGTTCTGACGTGGATAAGTTGTCATCCTCTCTCTTGCTTTGTGGACATACTTATATGTCTGAATATAGGTAAAACCACCACAGTGACTCCAGATTTCCAGTTTTCACTCGATATAGTGCTCTCATACCAAATGCTCGGTTCTTATTATCTTAAGACTCAGTCCTCATGAAACAATGAGTGATCCCTGCCAATACTACTCAAAATTATTTGGCTAATGAGATTTCTTAGAGGTGTGCCTTTCCTGTTGAGGAGTAAAGACTAATTTTTTGTTGTTGTTAGAACGTATTTTTTTTTTCAGGTATTAGGCTGCATTCTATTTTTGGCTGAAGAAGGTTAAGCTACCCTAGATACATCCTCTTGTTAACTCCGTATCAGCATTATCACATCTTTGTTGAGTTTACAAATGTAATATATTGTAATTTCAATTGCTGTGTAGAAACTAGTTGTATCTTTGTGACTGAAAGCGAGACCTGTTTTATTGTCAACTATTTCCATAAAGACAGAAAAGATTTGAAAGTATTAGATAAGACTAATCTTTCTGAATGCTCTCTGAATGCTTCATTTTGCCTTCAGGTTTTACTGCAGGCAAATTCAGATGATGCAATTATAAAATATTATTAAAGCTTAATTCAAAAGTATTTTTCTGTTCAGAAATGACTTAAGGCTTCTCAGCAGTGTCAGTAAAATTGGATTTTGCCACCTTAAAATGAGGTATGAGAGCCAAGGCTTCAATGCTCTTGCTAGCAGAAGGATGCAAAGGAGAGAGAAAGAGAGGAGTAGAATCATAGAATAGTTTGGGTTGGAAGGGACCTTTAAATGTCATCTAGTCCAATCTCTCCTGCAAGGAGCAGGGACATCTCCAACCAGATCAGATTGCACAGAGCCCTATCCAACCTGGCCTTGAATGTTTCCAGGGATGAGGCATCCACCACCTTTCTGGACAACCTGTTCCAGTGTTTCACCACCCTCATGGTAATGTTTTTTTCCTTATGTCCAATCTGAATCTACCTCTTTCTGTTTTGAAATCATTACCCCTGTCCTATCGCAACAGGCCCTGCTAAAGAGTTTCTCTCCATCTTTCTTATAAGTCCCCTTTAGGTACTGGAAGGCCACTATAAGGTCTCCCTAGGACCTTCTCTTCTCCAGGCTGAACAGCCCCAACTGTCTCCTCCTGTCCTCATAGGAGAGGTGCTCCAGCCCTCTGATCATCTTTGTGGCTCTCATCTGGACTCTCTCCAACAAGTCTATGTCCTCCTTATGTTGAGGGTTGCAAAGCTGGAGGCAGTACTCCAGGTGGGGTCTCATGAGAACAGAATAGAAGGGGAAAATCATCTCCCTTGACCTGCTGACCACGCTTCTTTTGAGGCAGCCAAGGATGCAGTGGGCTTTCTGGGCTGCAAGCACACATTGCCAGCTCATGTTGAGCTTCTCATCCACTAGTACCCCCACGTTCTTTTCCTCAGGCTTGGTCTGAATCCATTCTCTGCCCAGCCTATATTTGTGCTTCGGTTTGCCCTGAACCTCACACAGGACCTTGCACTTGGCCTGGTTGAACTTCATGAGGTTTGCACGGGCCCACCTCTCCAGCTTGTCAGTGTCTCTCTGGATGGCATCTCTTCCCTCCAGTGCATTGATCACACCACACAGTTTAGTGTCATCGACAAACTTGCTGAGGGTGCACTCTATCCCACTGTTTATGTCACCGACAAAGATGTTGAACAGGGCAGGGCCCAACACAGACCCCTGAGAAATGTCACTCGTCACCAGTCTCTGCTTGGGCATCGAGTCGTTGACCACAACTCTTTGAGTGCAACCATCCAGCCAATTCCTTATCCACCAAGTGATCTGTCCATCAAATCCTTATCTCTCCAGTTTAGAGAGAAGGATGTCGTGCAGGACAGTGTCAAATGCCTTGCACAAGTCCAGGTAGATGATGTCCGTTGCCTGTCCCTTGTCCACCGATGCTGTCACCCCGTCATAGAAGGCCACCAAATTGGTCAGGCACGATCTGCCCTTGGTGAAGCCATGTTGGCTGTCACCAACCACCTCCTTGCTCTCCATGTGCCTTGGCATGGTTTCCAGGAGAATCTGCTCCATCACCTTGCCAGGCACAGAGGTGAGGCTGACTGGCCTGTAGTTGCCCGGGTCCTCCTTGTTCCCCCTTTTAAAAATGAGGGTTATGTTCCCTCTCTTCCAGTCATCAGGGACCTCACCAGACCACCACGACTTCTCAAATACAATGGCCAGTGGTTTGGCAACTTCATCCACCAGTTCCCTGAGGACCTGCAGATGGATCTCATCGGGTCCCATGGACTTGTGCACCTTCAAGTTCCTTAGATGATCCCGAACCTGCTCTTCGAGTACAGTGGGCAGTTCCTTGTTCTCCCAGTCCCTGCTTTTGCCTCCCACAACTTGGGTTATGTGCCTAGAGCACTTCTCAGTGAAGACTGAGGCAAAAAAATCATTAAGTACCTCAGCCTTCTCCATGTCCCGGGTAACCAGGTCTCCTGTTTCCTCCTGGGGGTGGGGTGAGGGCACATTCTCCCTGGTCTTTCTTTTATCCCCAACGTACCTAAATAAGCTTTTATTGTTGCCTTTGACGTCCCTGGCCAGATTTAATTCTGTCGGGGCTTTAGCCTTCCTTATCTGATCCCATGTTACTCGAACAATCTCTCTAATCTTCCAGGCTACCTGTCCTTACTTCCACCCTCTGTAGGCTTCCTTTTTGTTTTTTTAGTTGGTCCAGGAGCTCCTTATTCATCCATGCAGGGCATCTGGCATTTTTACCTGATGACTTCTTTGTTGGGATGCATTACTGCTGATCTTGGAGGAGGTCCATGAAGACAATCAGAGGGCTGGAGCACCTCTCCTATGAGGCCAGGCTGAGAGAGTTGGGGCTGTTCAGCCTGGAGAAGAGAAGGCTCTGGGAAGACCTTCTAGCAGCCTTCCAGTACCTAAAAGGGACCTACCAGAAAGCTGGGGAGAGACTTTTGGCAAGGTCATACAGTGATAAGACAAGGGGTAATGGCTTTAAACTGGAAGAGGGTGGGTTTAGATTAGATGTTATGAATAAATTATTTAGTGTGAGGGTAGTGAGGCACTGGAACAGTTTGCCCAGAGAAGTTGTTGGATGCCCCGTTGCTGGAAGTGTTCAAGGCCAGGCTGGACAGGGCTCTGAGTGACCTGGTCTGGTGGAAGGTGTCCCTGCCCAGGGCAGAGGGGTTGAAACTGGATGATCTTTAAGGTCCCTTCCAACCCAAACCATTCTATGATTTGCTTCAGGTTATGAAATTTTACATGTCTTCAGTGGAACACTTATTTAATTATTTCTTTATCATAATTCTAGCAATTCTGGTTCCTCTAAGGTTATTCTAAAAAAAAATTTTAGGAAGCAGTATTAAAAATACTGAACTATTTAGTGTAAAATTAGAGACTTCTCCCATTTTTTTCTGTCATTTATCTCTTTGGTGGATATTGGTGTTTCGTGGATATTGGAACTTGTGTGGAAAAAGGATTTTGCAAGAACAGAAGCATTTGCCAGCAATTTAATCTTTTTTTTTTCTGCCTGCTCACACAGGAGGTTGTTCTTTCAGGAAAGTACTTGGAAGATAGGGTTTTGATTTTGTTATTGTTTGAGTCACTTGGTCTACATGTATATGTGGTGGAGTCTAAATGTTTATAAATCATGAATATAATACCCTGAAGATATGTTCAGTGCACAGTAAATCATCTTTATTTAAACCAACTGTCAGCTTCACCAGCTCAGCTTTGGCTAGAATCTTTCTTATTTTCATGTCATGAGTAACAATAACTCAAGTGTTATTTAGATAACAGGTCTGCTTCTCATTACTACATAACAGAAAACCTACTGCAGAAAGCTTCTATTTACCCATTTTTTATTATTACTGTGTTCAGTTAGAAAAGGCAGCAGCTGAGACTTAGAATATATTCTGTACCCATGGAGAGCCTTGTTGTCCTCAGTAGGTCACAGCAGAAATCCACTTGTACACAATACAATGCAGGGATGTGGTCCTACATAGGATTTTTAAAAACTATGATTACCTTCTTATCAAGTACGGTAAAGGCCTATTCCTTCTCTCAGCAGCATCAAACGGATTAAGGACAGGGGCTTAGTATTATATATGTGACTCCTTTAAGGAACCATTGGACAAGTGGAAAGTAATTCCTTCTTGATTTTAACTTGAATTACCTTTGCTTGTGATGGTTTTTATTAGATGTGCTGAGACTACCATTGTGTCCACAGCTCTTCACAGAACTTCATTTAGTTTTGCCTTTCTTCTTGGAAAAAAAAAATAAAATCTTTTCTTCTTTTTCTTCTTTCTTGCAGTAAAAGACTTGACTCACATGCACATGCACACTTGCAGATGTATAAATGTATTTTGTATGGATTTGACTTTCAAAACTTTATTCTGTTTTTCTGCTGGGTAACTGAAGAATTTGTTGAGTAGCTGGGCCTTCTATCTCAGGATACTATCTGAAATTTTGATGAAAAATTAAATCAGCCTCTCTAAGGAATGTCACAAATATATGCAATCTGTCTCAAAATGATGGAAGTGCTGGGGAATGGTTAGCTGGGGTTGTTGTACATAATGCAAGTAGACTTTAGCATTAGAATTCTTTCATAAGCCACAGGCCCAAAATACTTGTATTTATTGGGCTCTTTTTAACTTTCTGTGCCATAAAACCAAGAACTGAAAGTCGTAACTGTATGTCTTAACTTAAAACCACAAGCAAATTATTAGAAGCTGTGGGCATCATATGCAACACAATAGAGCTGAGGAGACTTAATGAGTTACTGATTAGAGCTTAATTTCTGTAGTTCATTCTTAGCCTGCATCAGTCATTATATAAACCACGGTTGCTTAATTCTCCTTTACTGTGATTTAAGCTAATACTCTGTACTTCCTTTGGAGTGAACAGAGAGCCTGTTATCATGACTCAGCTGATGAGTCCATCAGTTGAGTGTGACCCTGTCCCAGGCCCCAGCATACTGGGTGCCTCTGTGCTGTGCATGCTGTCCAAGGGTCCTGGCTGGCGGGGGCCGTACAAACCAGCTTGTATGTGTGTACCTCTGTGCACTTTAATTTATATTGATGCAAAGTTTTGATTCTGTATCGTTGTGATGTAGTCGTGGTTGAGTTTCTTCTCAAGGAGCTTTCTAAGGAGAGGCACTTTGTCATTTTCCATTTTGAAGTTTGGGTTATAAATCATCTTTTGACTGATTTCTCCTTTGTGGGTCCCGTCTGAAATTTTAGTCCAATCATACACTTTAAGAATCATCTCAAAATGGTTTTCTTTATCCTCTGGAAATTCAATTCTGAGATCTCTCGAGGTCAGTAACACCTTTAACCTATTAACAGCCAGCATCTGACAGGAATCTGGAAATAGTTTGAGCTATTCCAACTTGACAGTATGCAGGCTGATTTTATTTTATATTTATTTTTGAAATAGTTAGCAGAAGTCTGGAAAAAGAATAATGCATTAGTAAAAATGAATCACTGTAATTACATTTAACTCTTCTATAATTTTATCAGTGCTTACATAAGATAATCTATGATATTCATTTATTTGGAAGCCTATGAAAACAATATGGTGGATGTTTATTTTCTAACATTAGGAACTGACTCTCCATAACCCTACATTTTGGGTTCACTGCATTATTAAAATGCAGTTGAATTAAAACATATTTTTATTTTCTTATCATAGTGTACTTTTTCATGCAAAGCATCCATTTTTCATCTTTCCTGTTCTCTTGTTAAATTCTTGTTTCCAGAAGAAGAAAGAAAATGGACAATTCTGTATCTATTTCTAGACTTTAAAGATTAATATGTCTTTGTCAGACCTTTTCTTTTCTCTCTGTCATGACCTTGAAACATCATTAAGCATTTGAAGCTGGTGGATATTATTTGCAGAAAAAAAGTATAGTTATTTAACCAAAAATTTTAAATTTTTAAAGTAAGGGAAAAAAATATCTTTCAAAATCAAGTCTGTAATTTCTCTTGCTATGTAATGAAATCTCTTATGATTCTGGTATCTGTGGAAGAGAAGGAAGCTGCATAATACTATTTTTAATAGATTTTGTCAGTACTTTGTCCTACTTTTCACTTTTCCCCTTTTAGAAACACAGACCTGATGAGATTTTTTTTTTTTTAGTAACTGCGTGTAATAAGTCCATATTGATTTTCTGGTTGTTTGTGAGTTGTTTTTATTATCTCTCCAGGAAGTAGAAATAAAGATCTAGTTCTGTCCTAGATTTTGTGTTTGATAAATCTGGGATGCACCTTGCTGCGGTAGTCTGATCTTCTAAGGAACAGCAGCTGCATTTCCACAGCATTTTATCTGTACACAGCCTGCCAAAACACTGCCATTTTACAGATCCAGTAGTCCCCACACATAGCTGATTCCTTGGAGTGGCAGGAGAAAGTCTAATAACAAGTCTGCCTATGGCAAATGTAAGGTAGATACACAGGGGCAGAGGTGGTGCAGACTCATCTCCTTGTTCTGCACAGATGATACATCCCACTCCGTGTGTGCCGTGATTTTCAGTAGGTCCAGCTGCCAGAAGTTTCAATATGGCCACAAAATCTGAGGGAGTAGTTGCTTGGAACTGAAGAAATTGCTAGTCATCTAAAAAAAAAAAAAAGTAGTAGATTGGCATGTGGGAAGTGAAAACTTGCACATAAGTAATTTATCCAGTACAGCCTCATAAACAAGTTTTGATGGATCTACTGCATCTTTCACCAAATATGTAAAATAAAACAAACAAACAAACAAAAAGTGCTTGATGCATGATAGTGCAGTTTCCTTTTAACTGAAAGTTGCAGCAGAAATATTAGGTTTTCTACTTTTTTATATAATTAACTGCCATGCTGCAATATTCCTGTGTAACTGACATACATAACTGTATTATTTCCTACTGGTTGAATGATTTCCATCATCCCTTGTGGTTTTTTGGCTTACTGAACTCCTACTGTTACTATACTAGAAGCTTGCACACTCTAGACTCTTTTTGCTACTGCTTCGCTATTGTCGTTTACTCTTTGTTCAGGTGATGAAAGTAAGAGCTCTGTGCCTAGAGTGAGCATTTGCCCTTTGTTACCTGTTTAATAGCACTTAAGGTGTAGCAGGTCTTTTCCTGATACCCCTAATGGTCTTTACACAGACCTATATAACACTGCTTTGTGCCAGATGTTGGTCCTTTTTATATAAATTACTATGTCACTAGTCAAGGAAATATTTCTTAATGATAAATTTAGAAGCACAGACAGTCTGAGATTTCATGGAGTTACTAATACAGCTTGGGCTTCCTTTTCTTTCTTCATCATATTGTCACTGTTATGTCTTGGGATTCTGGGAACTCTTCTATGATGTTGCTTTGCTAGGGAGAGTTGTAGGATAGTACAAATCAGTTCATTAAGATCTTGGATGATGTAGGACCGTAATCTCTTGCTGTCAATAAATCTGTGAAATAAAATGCTAGGCAAAATACCAAGACTGCCTATAAGCTGAATGCACCATGTGAAAGGACACTGTTGTAGAGTGGAATTCAATGGTTGACATGAAACCCTGAACTTTCAGATTCAAAATGATGTGGCTGACACACTTCCCCAGGGTTATTTTGAGAATCCCTGCCTTAAAGTTCAATATGTGCTGGTAAATACTGTATAATTAACACTCTTCACATTTGTGGTGTAAGAGTATGCTGTCTTTTTCATGGCAAGTTTTCTTACTTAATGTCAAAAAGAAAGTGTTGGTATGGCAGTGGACTACACCATAAAATTTGAAGAAGTCTCTGTCCATAGCTAGACCATGCAAGAACAGTGGTCAACAGCAGTTAATTATTCATTTAGTACTTGATCTCTGAAGTTGGGTTTTTTAAAAAGAATGGAGTGTGTGGCAGATACACCTCATTCAGTTACTCCGCAGTGTAATATAAACCTAGTAAATAGTCACCCATCATTTAATGAAACTTTATAAATAAACAGCCTGCTTTTTCTTTCTTTCTTTAGTGTATGTGATGTTGGTGTGGTTGTTATGCAATTATTATTCTTTTTCTTTGTATTTTATTTTTATTATTCACATTTTCATGAAACTCATCTATTCACCATTCAGGTTAGTAAGGTTATTGCTGGAATGGTGTCAAAGAAATTCTTTACCCTTTCTGTCTAAATTCACTTCACCCTTATATTGCCTTCTAATATTACATCAATATTTTTTTTTTCAAAACATGCCATTCTGTCTACGAGTTGGGGTGCAGTGCTGTATTTTAATATAATGTATGACTACCAGTTAAGGGACACCTACTGTTTGCATTCTGAAATTATTTCTACTAATACTGTTAGAAATGCAGTTTTTCTACTTTCTGATCTATCTACTTGGAATGGTATTGCTTGAAAACAGTAATCAACAGCCCAAGATTGTCCTTTAATTCACTTTTTGAAATTAAGTACCTAGAGTCTTGGATAATAGCTTATACTTCAGCTGATGTTTGTGACAGTAGGAGGAGGTAAACTACACTCATTGTCAGTAGAACCAGGTCAAAATGTTGCATGCATTTGTTTACAGGTAAAAGCCCACTGACAGGATAGCTGGGGATAGAGGGAAGAGAAAAAAAATCCAAAGATAGGGAAATAATGAAAGTAAACAGTTCAGGACCAAGTTAAAGGGTGGTGTTTGTGAATGAATCAAAGTAGGTGAGAAGATGTTGTAAGCCCGCCACTGATTTTCAGCACCGATACACTAGAACGTAACAGCATTTGCTGGTGTAGATCACAAAATTATTTGTGTTTCTCCTCCTGCAAACACACCATCCTAGCGAACAGTTTAGTATCTCAGTAGAATTGCCCACATGAATATTTTAGCTAACTGACTATAACTCAGTAAACTGTCAGTGAGAAATGCAGCTTTCATTAAAACAAGGTGAAATATAGCAAACATTTAATTTTACTGCTGACTGAGGTATTTTTTTTAACTCAGGGCAATTATCTTGGGTATGGGAAGGGTAAATGCCCTAATAGATGTTTTCTGGTCTGTTCTAATCTATTTCTGCTTTTGCTTTTTAATCATAGGTTTCTGTGCTCGAGAGGCAAATATTTGACTTCCTTGGTTATCAGTGGGCACCCATCCTGGCAAATTTTATACACATTATTATAGTCATACTTGGCTTATTTGGAACCATCCAGTATAGACCTCGTTACATAACAGGAGTGAGTATTTAATCTTATTTACTTATTTTGATGTGCGTGTAAAAAACCCCAAGCATTCCAAACCCTATTGCTTATAAATCAAACAGAAATCTTATATTAGTTTAACTGTCTTCTGTAATGTTTTACATTTACTTGTTTTGCTTTTGAGACACCTGCAATAATTAAGTGGTAACAACCTACAGAAGTTGAAAGTCAATATGATCACAAACTACATGACGATATGAACTTTCAAGATCTGAAGTCAGTTTAAAGAATTACAGCATCCTCAGAATTACAGAGGTTTAGAGCTAGAATAAATGGTAGCAGTAACTTTCTAAGATGCACTGGACCTCCCCAACAGATCCATGATTTATTATAGTTACTCATCATTGTTATTAACCATCATTGCTGAAGTGCCTCTCTGTTGTGTATATCCTTCCTAGAAATTATAGTACAAGTTGAAAACAAAGTATGAGAATATAGTAAGAAACACAGGTTTGATGGTTACAGACTGAGGACTCCAGAATAAAAGTAAGGATTTTGACCTTTGTATTTTTGATCCATTTTTTTTTTTCTTTATTCAGCTACCCCTCTTACACAGGCTCCGTATTGCTCTACTCTCTGTTACAATATAGTATTAATGAAATCCTCATTTCGTACTCTGGGTTTCTGTTTTTTCCCCATTTGTAGGGCTACAAATACAGAATAATAAATCTGAAAGCCATCATTGAGAACACCTGTTGTTAGAAATAGATTTGCATAACAATATTTCTATCAAACTTGGCTGCTAATTCAATTAAAGTTTGTATACTTTTCAGAGACAGACAGCAATCGAAAAGAGTTGCCTGTACATGACCGTATTTACACAAATAAAAGAAAGATTTTGCTTGTACCCTCGCTGTGTGACCATCCATACTACAGTAGTGTGACACTAACAGTGCTACATTAACATTTATATCTGTGTTTCTATCTTTGTTATTACCTTTATGCAGAAAATGTGTGTCCATATATGTGTCTTTATGCATGCACACAATTTAATGTATTTCAAAAAATATATCATTAACATTGAAAAATATATTGCAAGCCTTAAATATTTCTAGTGTTCCCTTCAAGTCACAACTCTGGGAGTCGCATGGATGTGAAGTGGAATTCTGTTCTTCCATTTCTAATGCTTTGACCAGTGCAAAAGGCTTGAAAATAAAATTAAATAAAAAAGTTCAGTCAAGTGTCAGTTAAATAAAAAGAGTAAACAGTTCCATCCCAAGACGATTCAGACTATTCCAAGACAAAAAAAAAAAAAATGAGCATGCTTAGCTGAGCTAAACACAAAAGCTAGATTTAAATGACCCTTTCAATAGGAGTATGGCAAATTACCTGCTACAGTGACGAGTGCATTGTGAATGGGGAGGAATACCAGCCTTATAAATAGGTACTGTTCACATGAGTTTCTGGATGATGCTGTTTGTGCCACAGCATCCTACAAATTTTCACATGTATCTTTTCTTAGAGCTCCCCCTCACCCTCACTGTGTGGCCAGTCTGGCTTTGTGAGTTTGCCTCCCTGCATCCTGTCACTTGATTGGATAGAATCAATCTAAGATCAAATTGTTTGTCTTGCTCAGATTTTATAATGGACACCTGAATCTGCCGTCTATCACAGACTGCTTAGATAAGGAAACAATGATGAAACTTTCATCCTTCATTTAGTTGGATCAACAGAGGAGCGCTGTGATTTTTTCATTTCTGTTGCTGCTCTTTTTGGAGAGCATCTAAAATCAGGATGTGGGAAATGGTACTGGTCACTGGAGGGAGCGATAAGGGAACTGCATCCTTTTCTTCAGTTCTGCTGGGCCCAAAATAGGCACCTTGTTGAAGCTGGGCAAACTCAGTAGTGTTATCTGACATCAGGAGTAAAGTTATGAGTTCAAAGGCAAGAAGACAGACAACAGCCTATAAGCCTTCAAGTGTGTAGCTATGAGGTTTTCAGGTGAGTGGATGTAAAAACTCAGACTTCAATAGATTCTGCAAGGGCCAGTCTATCTTGAGTGGACCCTATAGGACCCTTAATACACTGTCACATTAGTACTTTAAGTATAGCTTGCTTCAACAAGACTACAATAAATTTTCCTTTTCATGTACATGCTTCACAAAGGATATCACAAAAATGTTTTCCAGACGTTGTGAATCATAGGTTAAAGAGAGCAGAGAGGTTTTAAGGTGAGATTTGAAGAAATGATTCAATGGCTTAGGGAGAAGAGGAAATAAGTTTTAGACAGATGGGACACCACAAGTGTAAGAGTGTCCTTGAACCCGCAAGAGTCACAGGTAAGTTTAGAAGCGGGTGAGGGGAATAGGACCTTGGAAAATAGTTCAGATTACATGGGATGCAGGAGTTGTGATGGACAAAGAGGACAGGAAATTAAAGTTTAATATCACCAGAGGGGTTAATCTAAATATATGTTCAGCATGAACACATTCATTTTTGCTTGTAAACCTAAACCACTAGCCAATAAATGAGCAATTGATGCAGGAGGTGAAACATCTGTTCTGAGGGTGGGAATGAGTTTCTGTTCAAAGGTATCTTTTCAGAAGATAATGATTAAGCAAGCCTTTTTTTTTGTGTATGTGAAAATAATAATGACAAAAGGACGGCTTAACAACACTATGCTGAAGCAGAGGATAAGGATTTCAGTAGGAACAGAGGTTAGCTAGCATAATGACTGAGATGTAAATGTGGATTTTAGCAGTCCTTTTTTCCTTTTTTTTTTTTTTAAGCAGCATAGTTTACATCAATGAAAGTGCCTGAGAGGTAATACCAATGCAAATTATTAAGAATTCTGGAAAGAAGTAATGCTCTTCACCTGGGTAGGGCTCTGCCTGAAGGCTGTTTCTCTCTGTTCCTTCTATAGAGGGATTCCAGCTGTGCTGATATGCTCAGCACGTATTCCTCACACTGCTATGGGTTATTAGTCACCTGACTAGTATAGTGACCTTCTATGATGGAGTAACTGCATCAGTAGACAAGGGAAGAGCTATGGATGTAATCTGTCTAGGCTCTGTAAGGCCTTTAATATGGTCCCCCACAACATTCTAACTGCTGAATTGAAGAGATACAGGTTTGACAGATGGACTGTTAAATGAATAAGGAAGTAACTGGATGGCCACATCCAGAGTTGTACTCAATGTCTCAATGTCCAACTGGAAATCAGTAACGAGTGGTGTCCCTCAAGGATCTATACTGGGACCCGTAGTATTTAATATCTTCAACAATGACATAGTGGGATTGAGTGCATCCTCAGCAAGTTTGCAGACAACACCAAGTTGAGTGGTGCAGTTGATTCCCTGGAGGGAAAGGATGCCATCCAGAGGCACCCTGACAGCCTTGAAGAGTGGGCCCAAGTGAACGTTATGAAGTTCAAAAAGGCCAAGTGTAAGGTCCTGCACCTGAGTTGGGGCAATCCCCAATATCAGTACAGACTTAGGGATAAATGGATTGAGTACAGCCATGCAGATATGGACTTGGGTTACTGGTAGGTGAAAAATTGGACATGAGCTGGCAGTGTGTGCTTGCAGCCCAAAAAGCCAACCATATCCTGGACTGCGTCAAAGGAAGTGTCACCAGCAGGTCAAGGGAGGTGATTCTCCCCCTCTACTCTTCTCTCCTGTAACCTTACTGTGTCCAGCTCTGGGGCCCACAGTACAAGACAGATGTGGAGTCCAGAGGAAGCCACAAAGATGATCAGAGGGCTGGAGCACTCTCCTGTGGAGAGAGGCTGGGAGAGTTAGGGCTGTTCAACCTGGAGAAGAGAAGGTTCCAGGGACACCTTGTTGTGGTCTTTCAATATATAAAGGGGGCTTATAAGAAAGATGGAGAAAGACTTTTTACCAGGACCTATAGCGACAGGACAAGGGGCAACAGGTTTAAACTGAAAGAAGATAGATTTATATTGAGCATAAGGAAGAAAATTTTTATGATGAGGGTGTTGAGATACTGGAACAGATTGCCAGAGAAGTTGTGGATGCCCCATTGCTGGAAATATTCGAGGCCAGGTTGGATGGGGCTTTGAGAACCCTAATCTAGTGAAAGATATCCCTGCTCATGGCAGGCGGAGGTTGGACTAGGTGATCTTTAAAGGTCCCTTCCGACCAAGCCATTCTGTGATTCTACTATTCTATAAAAGAAAAAGAGTAACAAAATGCCACTGAATGAACTAATGTCTTCTGGTTCCTACATTATGGAAAACCTTGGCAATCTCATTCTACGCTTCTCTTAACGTTTCTAGAAAGCATTCTCAGAATATATAAGAAGGACAAAAAGTCTCATTTGAACTGAGTATCATTCTCTTCTCCAAATGGAGAATCCACTTGACAGGTGAAGCCCACCTTGTAGTTCTCCAGTGCTACAGAGGTAGCACTGTAAAATTAAGGACTCTGTTTCTTCAGTGCCATGGGAGGAAGATATAGGGATGTCTAGTGAAGCTTGACAGTGACATAAACAGAAAAAAAAACTTTGAAGTGAATTATGAAATACAAGAATTTGAGGAAAATCATGTTTGGGAGGTAGATTCTGCTGTGATTTCCACTGCTTGTTTGTACGTTCTAGACTTGTTATATTTACTTCTTCTAGAATTAGTTCCAGCAAGGTGAGAATTTTTATACAATTCTGTAGGTTTTATTGAGCAGTCTTACAGACAAAGCAAGAGTGATAAAAAAGTGAAAAAGCATTTGCACTGAAGAATAGATTCTTCTGCCTGGAGCATAAAGTGAAGATCCAATACCAGTAAGAGAGAAAACTTTTAATCCAGAAGAAATTACTTTGTTTCAAACCTGTGATAGCAGGAGATTGTACAAACTGTTTTCTTGTAATGACCTATTCATTGCACAGTTCAAGTGGACTTTGGTTGTGTGCGAAGCAAAATCGTGCAGTGGACAACAACATTGCGAACATTTTCCTAGGGATTAATTTGTTCTGTTCTTGTATTTCCTCCTCTTAAACATAATTATAACACCTCCTAATAATAATGAACATAATAGGAACTCATACAGACCACAGTATACTAGCAGAAGAGAACAAGGATCTCGGTTTGACACAAAGCAAATGTGCAACCTTTAAGAGCAAAAAGAATCTTGTACAGGATAATACCCGGTCACATTAAGACTGGGAGAAAAGGGTGGGTTATTACTGGTACATTACTTAGCATGTAATTGCTGGTATATATTAAAAAAGAGAAAGAGGCAATTACCTTATGTCTGAGCTTCTTGCAGCATCATCAGTCTGCCAAACCATTAGTCCCCAGAGAGTATAACTGAGTTAATCTATGTCTTTTTTAAAGACTAGAAATTGTCAATGGCCTCAGCACCCCTAGTGGGATCTACATAATGCCTTGTATGACAAGTAGCCCTGAATCTACCAGATCAGTTTTGGAGTATTTAAGTTGTATATTACAATTTAGTATTTTCCATGTTTTTCAAATGTACATGAAAGTGTGCACCAGTTTATCTGTCATATACATACTAGGATACTATCAAACAAAATTAACCATGCCATAGAAAACTGTAAAGCCCAGAACAGCAGGGAATCTGCATTTTTAGAGCCATGCTCTCTGAGCTACTTTTTTTGAATTTTAAAGACAGACTCCATACAGTTAAGGATTTGGCCAGAATTTTTGGTGAGAAGACATTTCAGGAGACCATTTTGCTAAATCTTCTAAGAGAATCAGTTTTCGGTTGTTTTTCCTGATGAAACAGTTATTTATAGTGAAAGAAAAGGATTCTTATGCTTAACATTTTTTTAATAACTGAATTCTTCTAAGATTAATTTACCTTATTGACCTAATCCTATTTATTTTCCAGATACTTGTTTTGTTTAAAATAAGAAAGTACATGTACCTAAGCTCAGTACAGGAATTATTTAAAATATATATTCTTCTGCTTTTTTTTTATAGCTATTAAGAATATATATATAAAACCCCATTTAACAAGGAGGAGGATGAAATGAAATGGAATGTTCATTATATATTCTGGTCAGCCTGCAAGGCACAAAGTTCTTGAAGTCTAAGAAGTCAAACTCCTACCTGAGACTGCTCTCTATAAAGGGGTTTCTCAGGAAGTATTTTGGTGTCCATTCTGAGACAAATCGTTCAGTGCTTCACCCTAATTGTAATTATTTGATTATTTACTGTGTTGCAACTAAAATTTTTAAAAAGAGACACATAGTCACACAATCTACTTCTATACACTGCACAATTTTTCAGAGCAAATGGTAATTTTGGGATTAAAAAAAAAGCAATAATACTCTGCATAATAATTTTGAGCTAATGCCAAATAATACTGTAAGTACAATTAAGTAAATAAAGACCTTGAACATTTTAGTAGCAGCTTTGTCTGTTGCTTGTCACAGGAGATTGTGAATCAGGATACTGATTCTGTTTCAAAATGTGCCATTGGCAAGATGTTTTGTTTGCTAACATGTCGTTCAAGCACACATAATGATGTTCCTCAGTTTGTTCCTTGATTCAGTAGTTTGCCATGGATAATAATGAATGTGAATGTTTATTCTGTGGTTTGTATCTGTGGTCTTTCAATATATTAACTTACTGAATACAAAATTACTAATACTCAACACAGATTTCTGGTAATTGTAATTGTAAATTCAGCAACAACATCGTTAGCTATATAAATAAATATATATTATATCTGCTTATCTTTTGAAGACTGACCTCTTAAGCTTTGACAAAACAGAATTTCTTTTCTGCAAATATCACTAATACTGCCAATAGAATGATTATTTTTTAAAAATATTCCGTCACTGTAATTACTAAAATCTTCGCTGAATGTGAACCAGAAGCAAACTGAACAAAACTGAAGTAAATTCACTTAAAATTGAAAATTATACTTGTAGGAGACATTTTTCATCATCCATGCTGTTCTCAGTGTAACATTTTCAGGATTTATTAGTTTCAGTCAGGTTGAAATTATCATCATGAAAGTTGATTTGTATTCTAGTGCTCACAGGCCAGATCAAAACCAGAAAGTATGTGACGACAGTGGTTGTATTTCCATCTCAGTAGAAAAATCTGTGTCAGTTAAAACTTAAGTGATGACTAAAAAGTCAGAGGTAATACAAATGCATATATAGCCCCTGGAAAAGTTAAAACAGAACAAAAAAAAAGAGAGGTCTCTCAATGACAAACAATGAAAGAGAATATTGACAGAATAATTTTCATAAATAGTAGAAT
The DNA here is from genome assembly GCA_009806455.1 of Tetrax tetrax. Classification (NCBI taxonomy): domain Eukaryota; kingdom Metazoa; phylum Chordata; class Aves; order Otidiformes; family Otididae; genus Tetrax; species Tetrax tetrax. The sequence continues at coordinate 53,492 of WHYT01014446.1, read as the reverse complement.
TTAAGAAATTAAGCACTATATAGTGAGTGTGTGCCTTGAATGAGGAGTACAGAATAGCTGTTTTATTTTGGAAGTGCATGTATATAAAGGAGATCTTACACTTGGGAAAGGAATAAGTGGAGGTACTCACCTAGTAGTTCCAAGTCACAGTAATATAAGCACAATACCATTACATTTTCAATCAGAAAGACCAAAAGATTCACAAAATACAAACCATACGAGATCAAGGAGATGATAACATCCCACAATGAGGTCATTGTGGAGAGCTTTCTCTACACCTGGATTGAACAAACTCTCACTCAGGCCAAACTTTAATAAAATAGATCCTCAGTGCTTACTCATTTTATTCTTGGGGCTGTTGGTGAAATGTTTGCCTTCAGTTGAAACTAAATCAGATGAGTTTGTTAAAAAAATAATTATATCTGAGTCATCAAATAATAGTGGCTACAATATTAGTGGTTACTATGCCTCAGGAAATGTCAAGGAACTAATGTTTATTACTAATCCTCATCTTGGTGAAAAAATAGGAAAAAAGTCTTCATTGTAGTTTAGGATCCCCAGAGACTCCCAAAGTGAAAAGGAGACAAAGCAAAGGAGAAACAGCACACTCATATGGCTACTTAGTAGAGATGGTTAACTAAAATAAACATATCTGTGAGAGTTTGTGTCTGATGGAGTAAATAAAAAAAGAAAATTACTAAAATGATAATACAGCATAGGACTGTGTAGAAGAAAAAGCTTTGAAGAGCAAAGCGCCTGACCAAGAGTATGAGGACAAACAAAAAAGTACAGAATAAAAGTAGAAAACTTAAAAGAGCGTTAGTAGACCTTCAAAATGAGCATACAGAACCGTTTTTGAGACACTCTGGTAAAGGTCCAAGTCATAACATGAATTAACACTAGCAGCGTTGGAGAATCCACGTCGACCCTGAATTAACTCTGACTTTCATTCATGGTTTCATTTTCATTATGCCAGGTAGATCAACGCTGAATGAAGTACTGGTATTTTATGATATAGTAATTACTGCATAGGGGCACTTTCATGAAATGCTTTCCGTGCCATGAATAGCAATGTGAATTCTTCTTAGCACTTTCCATGATAAGTATTCAATATCATTAACATTATTTTCATGACAGAATTTATACTAAATAGTTTGATTGAGGGATGCTTGCTGTTTGTCGAAGCTCACCTTCCTGAAAAGATCTTGATTACCTTTTCAGTAATCCTGTCTCAGATCTTGGCAGTGTTTTCTGATATATCTCCATATTCAGAAATACCTGGAGCAAGAGCATGTTATTACAACTTTTTCACGTAAAAATTCTCATAAAAGATTACTGATAACAATTTGGATGTCACAGAAGAGTAGAGTTTGGAATTCTTTTTGTAGTCTGTCCTTTCACTACTGGATGCTACCTCTGTAAGAATGACCTTTGTAAACTTTACTAACTGCTATTTTATTGGAGAGTTTTGCTCACTTCTGGCAGCTGCTGTGAAAAATCAGTAGGGATGTAAGTAGAAGACTGCCCTTTGGACTTTAAACAACATTTTCTGAAAGAGATTTCAATTCACAGGGAGGTATGCTGTTCTATAGAGTGCTTTTGCTGCTGTTGTGTTAAAAGATTAGATTTTAGTATGTTGTGGATTTAAATGTGCTTTCATTTGTATTTAAAGGGGCAAGCTCAGCAGTTTACTTTTGAAACTGAATCTAGCCTACTTTATGGTAGGAATGGGAATGTGAAGGGAGCAGACGCTAGTGAACAGCTAGCTGGTCAGTGTCATAGCTATAGGGGTTCGACTAATCCATATTTTGAGTCTAACACCATGCACACATGAAGAACTTGAACAAGAAAAAGCTTAAATATTCCAGTGGTCAAGATGTTATTCCTTCTTTATGCTTATTGGTTAGTTTATTGATGAAGTATTAAATATCAGTTTATAATAATAATATAAGTTTATAATATAATAATCAATCCAGAAAGCTAGTGTAGGCTTTGATTACACTGTGCTTTTGATTTTGACTTCTTTTAGAAATATTTTTATAACTTGCAAGAGATCTCAACAAATCTCACATTCTCCAGCCCTCAAGATTCAGCTGAGCCTTGGGCAAATGTGTCATAGAATCACTCCCAATATAATATTAAGAGTGCATTTGTCTCGACTATATGGAAGTAGATGAAAGAAGGTAGCCTACAGTAAATTTCTCTGGCATTTTCTGCCTTTTTTGGCTCTTGACTTTAAAATTTTCATACTATTTAGAATAAAGACCACACAAAGTAATTTCTTTTTCATAGAAATTGTTTGAGTAAAGTTTGACTACTTTCATCTGCTCTCTTCACTTGAACATATTTAGGTGTGAGGCTTTGAGGTACAATAGGATTAATCTAAAGGAAATTATGAAAAGGAAATGTCTTCTGCGTTCACAAAACCTGACCCAACAACTTCTTAAGAAAGTGTAAAATAGTCATTCAAGATTAAAGAATATCCAGACAGTTAGTCTGCCAGCTCTAGGGAAGCACAATGAAAAAAAAAAACCAAACCAAACCTTATTGATCACAGAACTAGTCAAGACATTAAAAGGCAACAATCCCAGTTAAGAGATCCTAAGTCTGTGATTTCTCTAAGCTTTGTATAGGACATTACTTTTTCAGAAGTCCCCTACTGTCAGAAAACAGAGTTCTGAAGAGAAAAATTGTACCAACCCTCTGGAGTTTTGTTGTAGATAGCTCAGTGAGAAGCTGTCAGACTCTAAGAGGCCTTTAAAATAGTAAACATTTTGAAAACACAATAAACTCTTCTCACTTATTTAAGCATGAAATATATTAGGTTCTTAGAGACACTGAATCTTGAAAATTAATTTGCTATTTTTTTTAGAAAATGTGGTGAAAGACACCCTGGACAAGACTGTAGGACAGAGTTTACTTCAACAACAGTTCTGCTTAGAGTTTTGTGTTCTTTTAGAATGAGATGGATTTTCATTAATTTTCAGAGGTTTTTTTAAGTTTTCCATTTAAACAAATCCTTTTAAAGATACTTAGGTAGTACTATTTTTTAAAGTGATATATATGTTGAGTGTTAGAAGATGAAAGATAATAATTTGCATCATATAACGAAGTACAGCATTGATTTCCAGGAAATTTTATTCAGAATCTGTTCTGTGCATGAAGCTGCCTGATATTTTTTATTTAAATTCTTAATTATTAGTTTCATAGCAGGTTTAACTACTTTAGAATTCATCTACATTCATCCTTTCCTAATGCTTTTATCCCCTTTCAGGAATCATATTCACTTTTTAAAAGTACCTATTCAAAATGTCTCTCCCTTATCCATTCCACAGAAAAGGAAGATGGTTTTCCAGGGAGTCTCCACTGAGGAGTACAGTTCTGTGTAGAACTGCTAATAATATATAACAAATATGATATTTTCTTTTCATTCAAACCAAAAAGCTCAGTATCAGAATCCCTGAAAAGGTGCCAAAACATGAAGTTCATCTACATTTCATTTTCTCTTTCTTTAGAATAGATCATCTGGTTTGTCACTGTAATGACAAGTGGGTTTTATTCTACAGTGGTTTTTTTGTGGTGTTTTTTTTTCTTTTTAAGAAATAGCATACCTTTCTGTTAAAATGTGTCTAATTGACACATTTTGAAATGCTATAAAAAGCATGGAGAATGAACAACTTAGCTGATAATGTCTTTAATAGATACTCAAAAGAAGAGATTAGAGAGAAAATCCATGTGTTTTGCTACCACTAACTAAACTGCAGTTGAAAGCATTAAAATTCTCTGAAACGCTCAATAGCTCTGACCAGCTAGAGATAATTAAAAATCAAGCAAGGATAAGGTAATCTTTCCACTGTTCTGAGATGACCTCTGTAGTTCACTGCCAAATATTTCTTTTCATCTAGAGTAATCAGATTTCCTTGTATTTCCCCCAGTTGCTCCTGTACCTGTTACTATGGATTTCCACATTATTTAGTGTTTTTTTTCTAGCTGGCATGTATCAATTACTGCTGACATTCACTTGTCTAAGAGGTTATAGCTCTATCATTTTATCTTGTACGTGTGTATTGCATGCATTCACAGAGTATCTGTCCACGTTAGAGCTTTTAATGTCTCTGTCCTTGTGTCGCGCTAATGAAGTAGGGAAGTACCCCCCTACTGCTTTACAAAGTGGGAAGTGAAACACTAAAAGACTGAGACATTTTCTCAGTACTAGAGGAAAGGTTGTGACAGATCAACATGTGAATCCATTTTTCTCAAGTTACAAGCCAATGCTTTATCCACTGCATCCTGCAAACATAGAGATGCCTCAAACTCTCTGGAAAGTCTAGGAATAAAGATTGGGGTCACAGCTACTCAGCTACTTAACAGTGTGACATACTTCTCTAAGAAAAAAAAAAAAACACACACAACAGTCTTTGGACAGTATATCTTTCACAAAGGGAAAAGTCTGCTGATGCCTCAAGCTGTCTTTGTGATAACTCTTTCATCAGATTCAGTGACTGTTACAATGGCGGTTGAGATTTGTAGTTGCACTCCTTCCAGGAAGAGATTAATATATTTTAATTAACAGTGTATACTGCAATAAGATAAGCATTAGAAAATAAGAGGAAACACTGCCTCTATTCCAAGCTACCTATCCAAGTCTCACATTCCTCTGCTCTGCTGCCTCTTCTTGCAACAGACTGCAGGTTCAGAGCTTGTTCTGGAGTTCAGTCACGTAACAATGGCTCTGCTGCTGCTCCTCTTTCTAGTCCAACTCCTTTTGTACTTCTATGTCTTCCTCTATTCTCTTCACCTTGATTCAGCCACTAATCTCTACACCTGTATTTAAAATGGCATTGTGCTGCATGTAGCTAAAATGAAGCTGTCTGTTTTAAATGAAATGAAATCTGAATAGCAGTACCTACAAATACATTGTGCTGAAACCCAGTTCTTGTTTTGGCCAGCTGAGTAAGATTCAGGCAATCTCAATCATTCAAGTGAAGCTGACTTCAATCACAGTTGTTTTACATCTCTGCACAGGATGACCTGCCAGTACCTGGAGTCCATCCTTATCTTTTTTCCCAACAGCTTTTTCTAGGTAATGTGACTGATTCTCTTTCACGAGTTTCATTGTCACCCTGAGGTTATGCTTCAGGAAAGGTCCATTGAGAATCACACAGAGCTATACTATCCTATTCACTTACAAATCACCATTCCTGATTTTGAGGGAGACTATTTTCTTCAGTCATATTCCAAATGTGGCCTCTTTTTTTTTTTGCTTTCTGAACAAGAACCTACATAAAAATCATTCTGTAGATCTCCTTGTCACAAATCTCCATTTCAGAACTTCAGAAATGTTTCTCTCTTCCCGTCTGTACTTACCTTTTTCAGTTTTTAATGTTTTCATTGTGATTTTCAACTCCTGAAGTTCCACAAGAAAAGGGACACACTACTTTTTTCAATCTTTGCCTGTTGGTATGAGTACCATTACCAATGAAGACAGATTTTCTGAATGACACTGAAAGGCAAGATCAACAATGAGTAGAGTCATGAAATGCACTATTAAACATGTTCCAAAATTTGCATTGCTCCCTATTTCTATAATTTAGCTGTCAAAGGCACTATTTATTTGCAGTTTATTTTTATGGGGTATTGTGTATATTTGGGCAAAGGTATTACTGCTGCATACAATCCTGTTGGATAAACTTAAGTATACATAATGAATAAATTTAAAATAATAAAGATCATAGCAAAGCAGTATTTTATGTGCTGTGAACTCAGCAGTATGATTTGAATTATAAATGCCTGTAAGGATAGAATTTTGCATATCAATATGAATTTTACTTCTAAACAAGTCTAGTAAAGTAGCATTGTAGTTTTACGAGTAAACACTATGATTCCCTCTGTACCAGTTTGAGCTACTGGCGGTGCTGCTGCTCGGTTTGGTTCCTTGCTGCAGTTCCTTAGCTATTTCAAATCATACTGTTCATTAGATTTTTAAAATTTGTTTGTTTGTTTATTTATTTCTTTTATGAAGCTATACAGCTGTTTTCATTGATTTCAGTATCAGTTATGGGTGAGTGCAGACATAACCAATTTTGGGTTCATGCTGCTTCATTCAGTCAGTAAGCCACTTAAAGATTCTGTGCTGCTTCTGCTCTGAGACCAATGAGGGTTCTTTGCTTTTTTTTATGGGTCAAAAGAAATTTAACATTTAGCTGTGGTGGGTTTACTGTCCAACCAGAAAAATAGAGCACTTATTAGGAATAGCTATAGAAGTTTCCATGTTAATTAAGTCACCAGCTTTGGGAAGGGCCTAAGTGTTGGTACTTGGATAAAAAATTTTACTGAAGGATAGCCTTCTGTAACTAAAAGATAAACAAACAAAATTATTGCAGCTGTGTTTTCTTTTTTAAATGTTTTGAATTGTCAATAAACCTGAAAATAAAATAATGACTTTTAAGGTTATATCATTTACTTTAACTGCTTGCCATTGTGCACTTTGGCATTTCTAGTCTAGATCTTATGTAATCTTCAAAACTTTTGTATCATGTATGAAACACAAAAAGTAATTCATAGCCTGTGGCACTGCGCACTCTGCATATATTGCCTTAACTGTGCATTTGCCTGAAGAGCAAGTTCTTGTTCAAAAATTTAGTGTTGAAAGAAGTGTGTCACTGGTTTTAGTTATGAGTTTGATTTTACCTACTCACTGCTTCTACTTTCTGTGAAATAAAAAGCAATCTTTTGTCTTTAGTCTTGTTGAAACGCCTATTCATAGATTTGAAATGGTTTTGGTGATATAAATGGTAAAAAGGTTCTGGGTTCTGCACCACTTAGTGTGCTAATTAAGCCAGTTTTGGATTTTATCTTGATGTATTCTATTCTGTAAAAAAATTAGATCCAATTTCTGTCTTGAGAGACTTATGCTTGTAATAAATTTAATTAGTAGCAATATTAGTGGTTTCGCCTGCGTGTCGTTTGATTGACAGTGCTTTGCCCTCATAAAGATGTCATTGTTAAATTCACATCAGTATAGACACAGTGTGAATGAGCAGCCTTTTGTAATACTTGTCTGTTTCTAAGATACATCACTGTTTCTGTGTCAGAAGTGTCTTTGAGATGACTTTATTGACACTGACTTTTTATCATTTGATAATTGAATCCTAGCATAACTAATTCTAAAAATATGCAGTTTTATTTATGGCCACAAGAAGTCTGAAAATGGGCACTGGTCAGCAGTCTACGTGTCAGTTCAGATGCAGATAAGACTACAAATAAACAAAACTGCATATATTTTTTGGAGACCTAAAACTGATATTTAAGTTTATTCAAGGCACGGCACAGGAGTTAGATTTACCACAGAAATTCAGGAAACGATATTTTAGTTTAGTAGGTGCAATCACTAATCAAAGTGCAAAAATATCTAATGTCAAGCAAAATGCCAAATGGAAACAAAATCCAGTCCACTCTGAACTTGCAGAAAGTCACAGGATCAAAAAAGAAATCCACATGTTGTTGACTGAAAAGCCTCAAAAGGGCTGACCTAAGAAAAGGCATACACTGTATGCAACTGTAAATAAACAATTCCACTCTGGATATTTTCCCCATGAAAATGGAGTAGCCATGATGCTGGTTAAGAAAAAATGTTGATATATGAACATTAAATAAATATATTTAATTTATGTCTTAAGCTTGATGTGGAAAATAGTAATTAATGTAAGCTGGAAACTATAGTAAGTTAAATAATACCACTGCAATGTCTGAAGCACAGCCACTGACATTCTTTTTAGACTTGAAGATAAAGTCTGTATGTTAGATGACAAAAATTAACAAGATGGTCATGAAATGAGGTAAAGAAGTCTTAATGCTATATGCTGTTATTTGGACTCCATTGAACTTTAAAAGATGTGACTACATAGTAGGAGGATTCCTGCACAGATCATATCACAGAGAGTCTGTTGGAACTGCGAAGGTCTGATTAAGTCAGGGTAGTGTTGCATATGATGACGCATGACAATGGCTGGAGATTTTAAATACAATGTTGCCTTCCCTTTAAGACCTTCCTCGTTCCACTAGTAGGAGAGAAGATGAGACGCTCAGATTTATCCCTTTCTGCCATCTGGCAAACAGAGGTTCCAAATAGGAATGAGGATTTTTTAATTGTCTTCAGAGGAGCTGGGTTTTTCTCTCTGTGTGTCACCAGAGTGATCCCGAGCTCCACCAGTGCTAACACCCATGCTCTGCTGGTGCCAGGTATCCACGTTCTCCTGGCCGTCACTCAGGGACTGCATAGGCCTCCTGCCAATCCAGTCACTGTGCTGGATTGGCACCTCACCTTTCAAAAGAAGAAAAATCCTTTTGTAAAGTGCCTAGATTTTCAGGCAAGAGGCACACTTTAAAAGAACACAAACTAAATATGGAGTTACTGAAGGAAGAACCTGGGTTTTTCTTAACATTTGCCGTTGTACTAGCATGCCTTGTGAAAACCTCATGTGGACAGGATATTGTTTAAATTCTCTGAATGGTGAATGAACCTGCATGCAGAAGTCAACCAACTTGACAGTGGTCATTCATTTTCAAAAGTTATCCATTAGAAATGTATTTATCTAAGTGTTTTAAAAATTTATTCTTATCCTGCTTGATTTGTTTATACTGAGTGGTTGTGGCTGTCTTCAAAGAGATCAGTTTGTTAAAATGCTCGAGGTCATGTTTTTTTTCCAATATCCCTGCTTCATCTGAATACAAAAAAAGATAGCTATTCCATACCTGATTTTATTGTCTATAAAAAGGGACAGGCAAAACATTGCAGTAATGTCAAGCACAAACCAGCCAACTGAAAAATGGTTATGAAGACAATAATTGTGGGATCAGTGAACAGTTCTTACGTTCTTAAGAAACGTTCAAATGATCTTTCATAAAAAGAAGCTAAATTCATGTAAGATATTTACACTGTAGGCAAATTAAAACACTAAAAAAAAATAGTAGGGTTAATATAGATTTTGCAACAGGTTTTGTATTTAAGTGGTACCTTGTTAAGTAGGAGAAAAAAAGAATAAAATCACAAAGAGCAAATTAAAAAAATTCTTGGTAGATATGAGGAAGTGCAAGCTCAGCAACTTATATGTTATTTATTCTAAAGTATATGAATATTTTCCTAAATTATTTAATATTATCAGCAGGGTTTTTTTTCTCTGCAGGAAGTCTGTCCATACTTGTGCCTCATGATTTCAAAATAGGAACTGTTCCTAAAAGAAGAAGAGACTTACAGAAATGTTAGAGAAATATTTTCTTGTCTTCAGGGCAAGCAAAATAGAACATGTATATTATTCTTATTATTCTTGGCCTTGCTTCTCTATATAAAATCTTCATTTAGTAGTTACAAACCTTACTGAATGTTGTCTCCTCACTATTCATACAACTTAGGTCCCTATATTAGATCTTGTATTCCTTAACATATGCTATGTCTGGGCAATAATTACATACTGTGCCATCTCTGGGCTCTTGGGCTTAGCTGCGGTACAAATTCTCTGCTCAGTCCCCCTTCTCAAAAATTGAGTCTGCACAGTTCTGCCGCTTATGGATTTATGCTCTAGTTAACCTATCTGTAAAAATTACCCCTCCAAGGTTCAACCTGTGAGAGCTTTTTGTGTCTTCTCAGTTTTTCTGAGTTCCTTTTAATCCTCTTATTACCTTTCTTATCTCTGTCTGACTTTCTTACTAGATCTACCAGGCAAAACAAGTCTCTAGGATAAAGAAAAGCAATTTTTCAACATCTTTTCGCATTTTCTCTTCTTGCATTTTGGAAATTCAAGTTTTTATTTGTGTCTCTACAAACAAAACTTGATAACCCATTTAATTTTTTTTTAATTTTTGTTCTGGCTTGACTGTCTCCTTGGCATAAATACTGCTCCCAGGAAGTTAAGGGTACATTAAAGAACAATATGTTGGACTGACACTATTCTTGAATGAGTTGCCTAACAGTACATAAGAATTTTCTTATTGTTTGAATGACAAAATATTTCAGTATGTTTCTCTGCTTGCAAAACACTAACTCAGATGTGCAATATCAGCTTTAATATCTAGCAGCTATCCAGGTTTAGCCCAATCAATTTGGCAATTTGCTTTCACTACCAGTAATGTACATTTTCACATAAACTGGCATTTATTAGCATTACTGATTAGCATTTGCTTACATTGGCTCTCTGTGAAATCTGAGTATAGATAGGAATGCTTCAAACTTAGTGAAGTCAATCATGAGTTTACCTCGTGATAAAAACAAAGTAGCTCACATTCACTGACATTTTTCAATTGTTTTTTTGCTATTGCTAGAAGCCTAATTTTATTACAATTTAAATTTGACATGAAAAATATATTTGTTTTGACAAAGAATTGCTTTCTACCCAGATATTTCAAATCTAGCTATGTGAAGAGGGTGGGAGGTGAATGTAGAATAACTTGATACATTAGTGATTGCTCATCTGAGATATGGGGAAATTTAAGGTTCTATAGGCTCTTGAATTGCTCCTACGCATCCTGTGCTGGTGCTCTATCATAAGGCCATTTTCTGCTCTCGATGACTTTTGTTTGGTTGTTAACTTTTTAAGTGTAGTGTATTTTTTTTTTCTCCAATGCACTTTGAAAACAAATCTGAAATGCCAAATCTCATTTTGCATAATGGGAAAGATTTTATTGGACAGCCTTGTTAAGTATCCTGTGGGGGATTTTTTTCTGGTTTGGATTTGTTTGTTTTTTTTTTTTCAGTGAGGTCTTAGACTAGGTAACTATAACATTTGATGCTTCCCATCTCATTTAAATCTATCAAAGTTGTCACAGTCAGACCCTGCTATTACTTCAATGGGAGGACAGTTTGCATTTCTTTACAGTGTAACCTTTATCATGAGGGACTACAAAAATCAGAGAAATGTAAGCCCTCTCCCTGTAGGGGTTGACTCTCAATGAATAATCTATCATCTGTCTCTCCATCTATTTTATGTAATCTTTTTGAAGCTCCACGGTGAGTGGTGAGTGCTGAATGTTGATGACGGTTGTCTTAAGCCAGCCAGGGATATTAATGAATATGCTTAAGCATTGTTTTCTGTGTCATTTATTTTGATACCTGGAACTATTTTTACTTACTTATTAGGGAACATTTACACTTACGAATGTTTACTTGAGAAATTAAATATGAAAAGCAAAGAGATTCTCAAGAATTAGTGTTTTAGTAGAATACTATTTGTTTATGCTAGTCTTCAAAGTCCAGCACCCATTAGGACTAGCATAGACAAGGTATGCTATTTTCTTAGCCAAGAGATCATAAAGTAGTCATGCAATACTATCATTGTATCTCTGTTTTAATTTATCTGGGCCAAATAAACAAATATTTCCTTAAAATTGGGTGAACTCAAAAGGTCCTTTAATGCAACTCAGGAGTGAGGCATGGTTTCACTCCTTTTTTTTTTTTTTTGGTTGGCAGAATGTCTTTAATGGCTGTATTGTTATGGCTGAAGGCCCAAAAAAATTTTGAATACAAACAAAATGAAAAGGTACATTTAATAGTTAATAGTAATTTAGCAGGTTGGTGCCACTTTAAATAGAGCTACAGTATTAGTTCACTGTCAACATTTCATTTGAACCTCCAAATTCTTCCAGAACAGTCATTTGGAGGTTTCCTGCAGCACAATACATGTGTGTTAAAGGCTTTTATTTTGTTGGGGAAGAAGAGATGAACAAAGACTGTGACCACTTTCTGCAGAAAACATCTACAACAGCAAACAGGCTGTAGAAGGAAATAGAAACATGGGCATGTGAACTGCAACATACAGACAGCATCATGATACCATAATAAGGCCAGTATAGTGCAGAGTTATACAAACGTTATATGGTTGGAAAGGTCATCACAAGGTCTGTAATCTAACCTCTTGCTCAAAGCATGGTCAACACTGAATTTATATCAGGTTGCTCCAGCAAGGTCTTGAAAACCTCCAAGGATTCACATTACTTGGTTTTGATCTTTTATACCAAAAGTAAAAACCTTTTTCAAACTCTTCTAGATGGTTGAGATTTACACCAACTCTTGTGAAAAGAAGGTTACTCCCATAGCTTTAACGACAGGATGGGTAAATATCTGGATAATACAGCCATGTATGTATCCCTTTGAAGACAGAGTGCACTGCTTTCAGATATACTTCCAATTACATGCACCAAGAACAAGAAGACCATATGACAAGGGAGCATTAAGAAAGTCAAGACATATAATGAATGTGCTATACTGCAGTGAAAACTTGTTGCTACCCTTGTGAGGCTTTCCTGCTGTAAAACTTCTGGGAGGAGTAGCATGGTAGGAGAATGGAGAATTATATTGTTAACAATTTTAGTATTTGGAGTTTTCTTGAGCTATAGAGGAAATATTTATATCTACCAGAGGGAGAAATGCTATTAATCCATTCCTCATGAAAATCTTCTAGTCAATAGTTGTGGGCATGCTGTGGTTGTCACCAGTGAAAATGGAAGGCTTTTAATATATATAGTGGATAACAGTTGTAATTGAAATTATCTTTCTTTCCTTTCACTAATCCAGGGAATAAACTGTATATTAAAAGATAAATAGTTCCATTTTGGCTAGCTACTTATTTTAAAATACTTTTCCAATAGTAAATTTTCTCTTGCCATTTATGTAATTCTATACCTTCTTCCAGAGTAAATACTTGTCCAAAAATTTACCTCATCTTTTACCAAATGAGGAAAGTTTTGCTGTAACACTATATATGAGCTCAGTTTGATTCTAATAAAAATTGCAGCCCATAAAATGCAAGACATAACTGAATATTCCTTGCTAACTTTTTCTTTAAAAGTCTAAGGACCCTTTTGAAAGCAAAAATAGGTACAGAATATCATTATTTCATTACTTTGTACAATCTTTAGCAAGTATCACAAGTATTGTGAAAAGATACTAAGAATGTTAAGGGTAAAAAAGGTTAATGTTGCTGCTAATGCAAGATCTAATTAGAAGTTTTTCATTGCACTCATTCATTAAAGTAGTTGAACTACATATTCTTTGATTTTCTGTGAATAGACAGCTGTGTGGTGTCATGAGAGGCTTGCTAAAGTGAACAAAGATATTCAGACAACTAAGGAACCAATCTCAAATACACCTACATGTATGTGTTAACTTTTTTTGTATCAGTAAAACACTGAACTCAGCAGGACTACTTAGGCATAAAGATTAAGTATGAACGCGTTTGGGAAATTGTGGCTGTAAATTCTGATCCACAATATGATTGATTGAAAAGAGGATTTCCACTGGAATTTTATACAGACTTAAAACAGGACAGCAAAAACAACTTCTCTTTTTTAAATTAAATCAAATTTAAATGCAAATCTGCGGTGTGAAAGGATTTTTGCCTACTGAGCTTTCTAACTTTCATAAACAGAATGATGACTTTGCATTTCAGATCTATGGAAGATGTGCACTTGCAACAGAATTTTGAAGACATCTTACCAAGTAAATATATCTGGTCAACCTTGCAAAAACACTTCGGAAAATATTTATACAACATATCAAATTAATTTACATTGCTCCTTGTGTCTTCTCTTCCTGGCAGTATTCTCATAAATGACCTTCAGAAGCATGAAACTTCAAGGCTGAGAGACAAAAAAAAAACCAAACCCATTATTATAATAATATATATTTGAATATTTGTTGAAGTTGAATGCAAATCCTACATTCATGTATAATATTCTTAGTTCACGGTATTGATTATTCAGGTAAGTAAAGCAGCCATGCACATATATAATTTCATATGATTTATGAAACAACCTGAACAACAAAAATACATAGTCTTCACCAAAAGTAAACAGAAGATCAAAGTATTATTATTAAGCTTGGTATCTAGTAGCCAATGCATCAAGAAGTTGTCCAGTGTAATATTAGAGTCAAACTTTTGAGTAATAATATATTTATATAAATATCTTTTGATTAATTATAAAGCAAAAAGGTCCAGTTTACAAAATTTTATTTCTATGCATTTGCAATTTTGAAAATGCATTTATGAGCATTATCACCTGCTTATGCAAGTAATAAATTATACGTTCTCTGGAAAATTGCAGACTAATTTCACACTTTTTAGTTTAACTAGGCTTTCTTGGCAGAATGCTGGGATTTGAATTATCACCCAGTAAAATGCATGGTCTGAAAAGTTGCTGCTGTTAATATCATTATTAATCACTTTTGTTACAGTAATTTCTAAGAGCTAACCAAGAATGTGCTCTGTTGTGCTAAACAAATAAAGCAATGGTAGGATAAGGTAGTAATTTGGAATGAAAAGTTAAAAAGTAAGAAGAACGTGGCAATCATAGTAGCCAAAAGCAAGGGTAAAGCTGAACTGAGGAGACACTTCTTGTGTTTTACGGCAAGGACATACAGTAACCATACACCAGGCTCCCATTTTGAAAGGGGTACCCCATTTAGATCCCATGATCATCCATTAAGTCAGACTGGACTTTAATTATGGTTTCCCGGGGATGTCAGACTCCTTGGAGGGGATGGGAACTGGAGGATCACCCCATGCAAACCCTCAGCATGCTGAAAGACATGGCTGGAACAGCAGAGAAAAGCACAGCCATGGAAAGAGGCAACTTGATAGCATTAGAAAATTGTGTCATATTTTTAAACCACTAAACAAACACAAGTATACTGTAGTCGGCGTCTGGGTTAGCATCTGCATTGTGACCTGCTGAGTACCTCATCCTAGGCTGAAAGATGAAAGAGTACTTTAGTTCCAATATTAATATATGCAAATTTTCCATGACCAAATATTTCAGTCTTTGGCCTATCTGCCACATATAATCAAAATAGTTATTTTTACAGCACTCACTACTGTTGTTTCTGAGTGCCTTATAAATATTTTATATTATTAGCATTTTAAAACTGAGAAAATTAGGTTATATTTCTGTAAAGAGTTATCTGGATATAAAGATAACATCTTCCAGCATAATCTGCTGCTTTTTTAACCTCTTTATTTAATGTTGGGGTTTTTTTTTTTCTTTTTTCTTTTTTTTTTCTTCTTAATTTATTGTTTTTATAGAGGAGATTTCATAACATCGTTGCAAGTACTGGTAAAGGAATTCAGTTTTGATGAGCACTGTTTGTTAGGTACCCACTACTTTTAATAAAACCAAAACCCAAGGTTCATTCTTCAACAGAATTACATTTAACATTTCATTTGTTCAGCCCACAATCTCATGCTTAGTGAGTACTTAATTTCCATTGACTCCAGCTGACTTTGCTTGAAGCTAATCATATATGTTTACATGTATTTTTGAGTTAGGATTAAATTAATCATGCTAGATTAGAGCATTAGATTTCAAAGAAATGTAGATTTCTGCCCAAGCAATAGGTATTACCTGATGATGACCCCAGGATTCCTTCATTTTTACTATTAACTGAGATTAAGTTGACTGATTCTGTCACAGAAGATAAATGGTTAAGAAATCTTTGATTTGTCCTCCTGAAATCTTCGTATGTTTGGACCTGTGTTTAGAATCCAGGGAGAAATTTCTCAATGTGCTGCATAAATGTTTTCAGCACGAGCTTAATATTTTTCCACTTTACTTATCACATAGCAAATGTACTGTCAAATTTTACACTGTGTGGAGCTTGCTAAAGGGGAAAAAGAAATGGACATGCAGGAATAACGTATGGCATGCACACAGAGAGTGTAAACATTAGTAAACATGTTCCGCAGCAACTCCAGTATAGGTCATTGAGAAATGACAAATTTGCAGGGAAGTCCTGCGAAATTGTAGCATTGTGTCTCTAATTTTTAGCCCTTGAAACCAGTGAACTGTGAGTCAGATTTAATTATTAACACATTTGGGTGGCAAAGGGGAAAATACTGAGGGATAAGAAATTAAACAAAACAAGTGACTGCTTGTGTGGGTGGTGAGAAATAGCAATGTTTCTGTTATGAAGGTAGAAACAGTCGTCATAGATACAGACAGAGCTGGTTCCAGAGCCAGATGAAATGTCTGTGGAAAGTCAGCCAATATGTGACAATATTGCTGAAAGTGAAAGGAAAAGGATAAATATGTGGGGAAAAAAAACCCAGCATGGTGGAGTTCAAAGTGTACAGCTATTCAGTTTTACCTTCAAGGCTAAATACAGCAGAATTAGTGCATCTCTAATTCCCAAGAATTGGTGAGCTCATGATTTTGCTTAGAGCTGTATACTCTAGGAACAGAACAAACACTATGAACTGAAGTTCTTTGGTCCTGAGCTAAAACTACAGCAGCAAATGTTGCAGCTGAAATAACTGTAAATATTTTAATACTCTTCAAAAATTCTTTCAGATCAATAACCTTTGCTAGCTTTAGAAAAGGTTTTAAAAATTTCTGACGGGAAGTATAATAAGATAATGCTGAGGTTGTTGTTTGGGTTTCTTTTTTTTAAATTTGTGGAATCTGTTGGAAAATATGGCAACATTTCATCTGACTCTTGTGCTTGCAAATGAGTCAATAAAGCCATCAAAGCTTCTCAGACACCTGGCCACAAAGCAACAGGGGTTTAAAGATAAGACTATAGATCTTTTTTTTTTTTTTTTTAAGGAAATTAA
>WHYT01014446.1:0-18574 GCA_009806455.1 Tetrax tetrax | reverse complement strand
GTTTTGGCAAAACCCATTTTCACTGAGTGAAGAAAAAAACCAACAACAACAAAAAAGACATCGTCTATTAGTATCTCAGCACTAGCATTTCTTCCTACAAAAGAAATGGCATTTTCAGGGTTATACAGGCTACCCATGTAAAACCTTTATTTGGCACCTCTGTGTACTGAAACTGTCCAACTAGCTGATAAGTGGGCACAATGCCACTGAAGCAGATGGGCATAGCTGTAGAGAGCCAAAAGACAATGTATGTGCATCAAGTGTGGATGTTGGTGGCAGGCTTCCCAGTCAGTGATGTCTTAACGATTAAATGTCCCGAGTTTTTTGCATCTGTAGTTACAGAGATGCCAACCTTATTCCTGGATGTTGTTTTAAAATCTCTCCTGTTTTATTTTTAAATAATAAAGAACTTTTTGAAAATGCTTGATCTGGAAGGTACGTGAGTCAAGAAGGTTAACAGAATTAACAGAAAGGGAAAGAGTAACAATAACCTTTTCCAGTCCAAAACAGGCACATGTTCTCACTCAAAACTGAGATGCAAAGTGGAGTTCCAGAGGAAGGAGAGCAACAGCATTATTTAGGGTATTTGAGATATGCAATGGAGAGAAGCAACAGGTACTTTCAGAGAAGGAATATCAGGTACAATCAGAGAAATGCAGTTACCGCAATTTTACCAAAAAAAAAAGAAGAATTTGGAGGTTACATCATGAATGAAAGAGACTCAAAGGCATGAATAAGGAACATTATGCTATTTTTGATTGTATCACTTTTAGGGAAATAGAATTTGGACAGTCTATGTATATTAAGAGGGTGGACCACAAAATTACCTGATTGCATCACCAGAACTGGAAGAACTTACTGTATGCAATATTTTTAGCTAATATTTTTTGCTGCAAGTTGAAAGCAGGTTTTTCTTTGTTTCTTGAATAATACAGAGCCAAACATGCACACAGAGCCAGGCATTAACCTTCCTGAGGAAGACCATAACTCACTCAATAAAAAAAGTGTAATGTGTTCTGGCGATTTAAGTAAAGTCCGATATTGGCTGATTGATAAATGAGGAAGATATTTTTAGAATAATACTTCCTTTGAATATATATAGTCTGGTTTCAGTGGGAAATGAATAGTTTTTTTAGACACACGTAGTCTTCAATTTCCTTGAAGAAATTAGAAAAAGAAGTCCATTTTGCATTTTATGGTCTTTTAGAAAGAGTGATGTTTGAGTATCTTATTTTATTGTTATAGCCCTCTTTTTTATCTCATAGTCTTCTTTTTTTATCTCATTCAAGATTGAAAAAGATTGCAAAAAAGCCACGTTGTATTAAAACTTACCGATCTTGCCAGATCATGCAGTCTTGCCAATCAGGTGTACTAGAAGAGAATAAAAGAAGGGGAAATGTGTTCTTTGTGTTCCTCTCTCCCCTCCCTGTGGCTCGTTAGTGTCACTCATTAATGTCACTCAGTGAGTCAGTCGCAGTCATGTGGGCAAGGTGACAATCTCACAGGTATGCACCCCTGACGCAACGAAGCTGCAGCTAACCCGGTGCTCATCATAGAGTTTCATGAAGCTAGTTTTTGTGCCTCTTGAATTTGACTCGGTCCACTCCAGCTGTCTTAGCCTCCTAAACAAAATTCAGTTTGTCTCCGTAGTATGGTTGGCTGTAAACAGCTGTGCCAGTTGGGATCCCTTTAAAGGTGAACACTCCGAATATCCAATTTATGTATGTTTGTTATCTTCAAAGAATGAGAAGCGAACTTCGCAGTTGACTGATTCTTTCAAAGCAGCCAGCAGCCTCCCAAAACAGAGCCACCAACCAGTGACTTTGACAGTCTGTGTGCTCTGTTCCCCAACCCGGAAACACAAACTCGCCTAGTATTTTAACCACCTCCCAAATTTTTCCTAAAGTTTTAGAGTTGATCTTAGGAATTTTTGAAAATGTGTGCTTTAGAAAACTGAAAACAGAGAGGTAAGAAAGCACCTCATGGTCCTCACTTATTTTTGCTATGATGAATATAACTTCAGCTTCAATTAAGTCTCCTTTGTAATATGAACACCAAGGACCAAACTCAAAGCCCTGTGAACTCAATGGCCAGACTCCTCATGGCTTTGACTGTAAAGGCATTAAGTCAAAGAAAATGGAAGGAAGAAAACAATACCTGGGAAGCTGAATACAAATATTTCAATTTATCACAAAGATCTTGTTGTAAATGGCTTAGTTCTAGCAAGAATTTTGATGTATTCACTGAGAGAGATTGATTCTCTTTATAAATAGTTGCAGTTGGCACTCAAATACTGAGGCATCAATAAAAGAATCCAGATAAATGTCAGTAGAGTTCTGTTCCTAGTAACAGTATCTATTGATTTTATTTTTTGCATTCTGTTAAAAATGAACACTGAAAGAATTCTGAGTGTCCTGATTTGTATTTTTAATAGGGAATTTAAATGAGCACAGCTGCTAAAAACTCCATTAAAATAAACTGTTCAATGACTAAATTGTAATAAAGATTTTTCTTTTTGTGTGTTTCTGAAAAGGCCAGAGACACTAAGGAAACAGTCAATACATGTGCAGCTCCACCAATATGCTGATATCTGAAACAAATTATGGCTTCCCATCTTTGAAGTGAAAAGCTCTTTTCAGTAACTTACAGCAAGAATATATTTCTTATGTTAATTTTATCTGGACAAAAAAAGCCTTGCCTTCCTGGCTGCACATTGTCCAGTTCAAGCAGAAGGGAGAGTTAATGTTCCCAGCTAGGTCTGGTCACTCAGCAGAATAGATAGGTTCCTCCTAGGGCTGCCTGAGGTTGAAAAGGACCTAGAGAAGCTAGATTTGACACTGTCCCACATGACTTTCTTGGCTCTAAACTGGGGAGACATGGATTTGACGGACAGACCTTTCGATGGATAAGGAATTGGCTGGATGGCCCCACTCAAAGAGTGGCGGTCAACAACTCGATGTTCAGGTGGAGACCGGTGACTAGTGGCATTCCTCAGGGGTCGGTATTGGGACCAGTACTGTTCAACATCTTTGTTGGTGACATAGACAGTGGGATAGAGTGCACCCTCAGCATGTTCACTAATGACACCAAGCTGTGTGGTGTGGTCGACACGCTGGAGGGAAGGGTTGCCATCCAGAGGGACTGTGACGGGCTGGAGAGGTGGGCCCATGAGTACCTCCTGAACAAGGCCAAGTGCAAGGACCTGCACATGAGTCAAAGCACAAATACAGGCTGGGCAGAGAATGGATTGAGAGCAGCCCTGAGAAGAAGGATTTGGGGGTACCAGTGTACAAGAAGCTTAACATGAGCCAGCAATGTGCACTTGCAGTCCAGAAAGCGAATCGCATCCTGGGCTGCATCAAAAGAAGCATGGCCAGCAGGTCAAGGGAGGTGATTCTGCCCTTCTATTCCACTCTTTTGAGACACCACCTGTAGTACTGCATCCAGCCCCTGAGATAAGAAGGACATGGACCTCTTGGAGCAAGTCCAGAGGAGTTCCACGAAAATGATCAGAGGGCTGGAGCACCTCTCCTGTGAGGACAGGCTGAGAGAGTTGTGGCTGTTCAGCCTGGAGAAGAGAAGGCTCTGGGGAGACCTTATAGTGGCCTTCCAGTACGTAAAGGGGGGCTACAGGAAAAAAGGGGACAAGCTATTCAACAGGGCCTATTGTGATAGGTAATGGTTTTAAAATAGAAGGAAGTAGATTCAGACTGGACATAAGGAAAAATTTTTACCACAGTTTGGGTGGTGGAACACTGGAACAGGTTGCCTGGAGAGGTGGTAGATGCCTGTTCCCTGGAAACATTCAAGGCCAGGTTGGATGGGCCTCTGAGCAACCTCATCTGGCTGAAGATGTCCCTGCTTCTTGCAGGGGAGTTAGACTAGATGACCTTTAAAGTCCTTTCCAACCTTAACTATTTTGTGATTGTATAATAAGCGTGTTTACCCTGGGTAAAATGCAAGCGTATGGCAGAGTGAGCACAGCACAGAGTCCACAGGGAGAAGCACTGCTGCCCTGCAGAGGGGTTGAGCAGTCAGTGAGGCTTGTTGGACTGCTCTCAAGAACTGGTACCATCAGCAGAACCTCTCTATACAGTGGTGGTCCCCAGAATGGGAAATGACCGGGAGGGAGCACTTCTTGTTAAGGGGCTATTCACATATTCTGGAGAAAAGCAGTTACACAATCTGTTCTTGAGCGTTTTTCTTGGGCAAATATTTCTTAACAATTTTTTTTTTTTTACAATGAGGGTTGTAGAGCACTGGAACAGGTTGCCCAGAGAGGCGGTGGATGCCCCATCCCTGGAAATGTCGACAGCCAGGTTGGATGAGGCTCTGAGCAACCTGTTCTAGTGGAGGATGTCCCTGCTTCTTGCAGGGGGGGTTGGACCAGATGACCTTTGAAGGTCCCTTCCAACCCTAGCCATTCTATGATTCTATGATTCTATAATTGAGGCAGACTTGTACATACAAAACCATTTTTCCACCTATCACGTTTGTGCTCCACGTGTGGGATTTTTTTTACAATGGGTTCATTCCATAGTAAGAGTCACTCTCAGATGAAGCCTTGGATAAAGCAGTAGCAGTTTATAGTAGCCAGTGATTGCGTTCACATTTCTTTTTCATTGGTAATTCATTAGTAAAATGTTCTGTGGTGCTACAAGTTCCAGGGAAATTTTACAGCAACAATTCCTGCAGTGTTGTCCTAAGATTTAATAATAAAAAATATCCATAGAAGACAGTTTGAGTTTTTGTGAATGCACTTTCTACACTGATCATTATGCACAAACTCTGAGGAAATCCAGGGCTTGAAATTCTTAGTATGTTAAGAATGGTCTGGAAGGTAGGGTTTGGAAAATACCTTTCAAAATATTTCTAGCCTGTGCATTGGAGAACCAAATAACCTCCAAAATCACATAATGATTTCTGTCTGTCTTTTTTTTCTATATCAACTGTTGTATGAGTTTAACAGCTGATAAGAATTGCTTAAAAAATATTGCCATTTCAAAGCCATTATTTGAAATTTTTAGGACTTGTACAGCATTCATTTCTAGTGCTGGTAGCTCTTGAGGTAGATCCTTGTAAGATTCTTGTTGGAATTGAAGCAGAGGTGTAGAAGAGGAACAAAACAGCACTATTTTAAGGTTCACTATTGCCTGACTAGCTCAAGTTGCATCTTGAAAAATAGAGGTATTACTAGAATTCCAACATAAAGAAAGCATTTTGAGCTCTGTTTAAGTGAGAATCATCTATATATAATTTTCCTATTACTTAGATTTAATTAGTCATTTCTATTTTGAGAGACTTTATAAACTCTTCCACAAACGAAAGAATGCTGAAAAAAACTAGGAAAGTAACATAAGAGGAAAAATATCAAGCCATCTGTGAATATATGCATGTATATGTATGTGTCTGCAGACGGATGGATATGTACTGTGTTGCAGTAAATTGAGTATTCAGACATTTGAAGTTGCTTCTTGCTGGTAAATGTTTCACAACAAAGATATGATCGAAAGAAATACAGGAATTGAATGATGAGTGAAGCCAAACCAATTAAATCTCTACTGCTAAATCAAAAAGGTAAAATAAAGATGTCCTGTTAAAATTTCTGCCTTACCTTACTTTCTTTAGTACATAAAATGTACTTTTGTTAAAAAGGTCATGACCTTTAAAATATGGATGCAGAAGAAACCTAAACTTCCCCCCCCCTAAAAAAAAAACCAAGAAGAAGATAATTTGAGATAACAAGAAGAAAATTTCTCTGCTCCCCATTTGTAAAAAGTAGTGCAGAAATATTGTCTTTTTAAAGAAAAGTCTTTTAGAAGTAACTCCGCAGTTACAAAATACTTTTATTTGGGGATCTAGAATATTTGCAACACCCTAGTGTAACACAGTACATTGACTAAATAATGCTAAAATGTAAGTTATGTATTTCTGTGTGCTTTCTGTGTGCTTACTTTTACGTTTTGGCCATTCACCCTTATAGCATCATATTAAAATAAATCATTATTTAGGAAGAACAGTGTGACTACACTGAGAAAATGTTGTGTATTATTCTTATGAAGTCTGTATGAATAGCCCAATATGTCTCCTGACTTGTTCATGGGTTCTTGGAGTGGAGATTTGTCATTTAGTGTTTAGGGTAATATTTTAAGATGGTACAGTTGGACACTGAAACAGAAGCTGAAAAACTAACAAATGTGATGTGGTACTCAAAAGCAGCTGCTATGTTAGCACTTCTCCCAGTCTTTTTCACTAAAACCTAAAGAGCTGTGAATCCAAGAAACTGAGTTTTAACAAATTAATGATTCAAACTTAAGTCTTAATGGATCATCAGTGTGTGTAGGATAGAAAAGACAATAGTTCTCTGATGATGTCTCTTCAGCAGTCCTTTGGGGATATTTTACACTGGTGATGTTTAAATTGCTTTGTTCTTTTTGTTTATGTAGAGAAAAGGAGTGCATATTCGCATAGTGCAGTGTTATTGTCTCTTTTTTTTTATGTCACCAGTACAAGATTTTTAATGGGCTCTGTGACTTTGAGAATTTTGCCTTGGAGGAGTTCAGCTTTCCAAACAGCAAGGGTGGAGTTATCTGTGTCAGCAACTGAGAAAAGAGACTGGTGAAGCATTAGAATGGGTTGCCCAGAGAGGTGGTAGACCTGGAAACATTCAAAGTCAGTTTGGACGGGGCTCTGAGCAACCTGATCTTGTTGAAGATGTCCCCTGTCCCTGCACCCTGAGGGATGCCTGCACATCACAGCAATGTGCTGGGCTCTGAGCTGTACCTTCATCTATTTGTGGCCTGGCCAGAATGTGCCTCAGCTTTCTTCTTGCCTTTTATGCTTATGAATCCTTCCCACACAAATCAAGGGAAAATGCAGTTAATACACTCTATATAAAATCAGGGCTTATAAATGAGCCCAAGGAGCTTGAAAGTTTATGCATAGCCACTGGGTGTATAGAAGCCTCTGGGAAGAAATTTTAAGCAGCACTTGCTCTATATCTGCAAGCAGTGAATGCTCAGGAGTGAAAAATACCAATCCAACAGTAATTTTCTGTTTGGTAGTGACCAGTTCCGACACACTTGAAAATTCAGCAGCATTCTGTCAGTTTTAGCAGAGGACACTAATTATGTGTAATGTAAAGGAAGTAAAATATCAGAGATTTTTTTTACCTGAGGGAGCAAAGGAAAGAAAAAAGTATCTATACATTTGTGAATGATGAAAGAATGAAAAGCCAAGGAATCACAATGCCAAAGGATTAAAAAACTCCCTGGTAAACACAAGCAGACAAACTAGACTGTCATTGCAATTTGAGACAGAAAAGTCCAACAACTCAAAAATAGATCATACAAAACCAGTTCGCATTAATTTAGAAACAGAAACTCGCAAAGATAGACAGTGCTCTGACACTATAGCTGTGATTGATTAAAAATAAAAAAAAAAATTAACAACAAGAAGAGGTCTAAGTCCTAATGACATGAAGTATTCAGCCAAGCAAAACTAGTGCAAGCTGTATGCTGTGAAAACCAACAAGCAATGTAAAAATTCTGGAGGATTATGTCATTCTACAAGAGCTTCCCAGTACATTCAAGAAAGTGAATGAACATTTATTTAAGTTGACCTGGTTGCACAAAGTCCTCTACTGCCAAAAACATTATTATTTGTTGTCAAGCCTACTGGTTTTGGCCCTGAGCTCTCTCCCATTGAGGCATGTAGGTAACTGCTGGGCACAGAAGACTTTCATCTGGATCATTAAAAGCAGAGTACAGTTGCTATTTGTGTTAGGTTTCTGAGAGCAGTGGTTCTGCTTAAAACAGCTGGTCCTCATGCATTCAATAACTGAATCTTTCCTGGGCGTGAATTTGGCTCCTGATTCCTCTTTGGAGTCAGGCTGTGGTTTCTGATCCTGCTGTGCACTGGAGACTTCCCACTGATGTGTTGCTCCTGCTGGACTCTCGACCACCCTCATCGGCTCTCAGAGGAAAGCCTCGGGCAATGGCAATAGGAAGGAAACAGCAAAATGCGTAGGGCAGATTAAATTAGAGAATGGTGCCTTCTAAGTGGCCACATGAAGTCACCCTGTAGACTGTTGTCATTGCCACTTCAGCTGGACTTCTCCAGGGGAGTCTAAGTGAGGTCTTTTACTAGTTCAAGGAAGGTGGAAACAAGAGCCAGAACTTTTGCTGTTTGGTGGTGAAGCAGTTCAAACAGGCAACACCGCAGAAGATTATGACAGCTAAACGATGGACTTTGCTTTTCAGAAACAGCTGACTCCACCAAATAGTTGTTTCTATTTCAGAGGGGCTTTTCAAAGGTAAGCAGAGCTTGTAGGCACCTCAAAGATTAGCTGAATGCTATCAGTAAATTTAGATATGATCTTGGTGCCAAGTATTTGGAATTCCACTTGTTATCGGATTTGATAGGGAAAAGATAAGTTTGAAAATTGTATTTCTAAGTAATGTATCTTCATAGATAGACAAAATTAAGGGAAAATAACTTCAGAAGCAAAGATAATTGTAATTGTAGACAGTTGTTACTGTGTTATTGAAAAGAGGTGCTCCTTTCCAGACATGCTGGGCTCAAGGTAATCTTTGAACAACTCAAGTGCCACTGGCCAGATAGCATAAACAATCACATTTTAATTGCTATGGCAAATTTAGTAATTATAATTTTAGAAATGCATTTAGTTTCTTTTTCTTGAATGGAGCATGGAGGAGTCCTGGGGCATAATATTTTCAGATTTGAAAGAATCTGAAGCTAAAATGGTGTACATTTCTAAAAAGAAAATAAATAGCAAATAACTAATCACAAGAACAATTCAGCTGTTTTGAATTGCACAAGGTCTAGGGCTCCTGTATCCCTCAGCCAAATGTGATTGTAATTACATATCCAAAAAGAATTTGGGAGCAAGAGAAATACATATAAAGTTCTGTGGAAAAAAAATGCTTAAATTTTAAATACTCACAGCTATCAGAGTTGCTCACTATACTTGAAAGTTATGTGACATATTTTTCCTTCAGGCAAAGTGACAGGAGTATTAGATGTGAGCTCTGGTGATCAGGTTTATATCAAAGGCGGTAGTGGGCTACCTGGACCTTTGATTCTTGTGTCTTTGTGATCATTTTTCTATTGGACTGTGTAATTAAGTCTAGTCATTTATCTCTTTGGCCTTCAGTTTCCCTATTAGTGAAATGGAAATACTGTGCTTTAGCGAACTTTGAAAGAAGTGTGAATAGGAGTGTATGAATTCTTAGTACTATTCCAGGTATTTTAATATTTTTGTTTCCCATTTCCCAAGAAAAAAAGACATCCTGTATTAATTTGTGATGATTCATAGCAAATTTTTGTATCTGTAACTACACAATATTAATAGATCATAAAGTAGGTAATTCCTCTCACAATTCTTTGTAAAGGGTTATAAATTCACATGTACTTGAAGAATAGTAAATGTATTCTGGCACATAGGAGCTGTATTTATATAATTAATTTTACAAAAAAAAAAAAAAGTAACTTTTAGTAATTGGCTACAACTCTGCAAAATAGTAAATATTTGAATCTTCAGTCTTAACCTTCTACTCATACCTCTTTCCAGTGTGGCTTTCCATAAAAATAATAAACTGTGTTGTCATTGCTGTGCCTCCTGTCAGTATCTCCTGCTTGGTCAAGTGTGAGCTCGTCAAGGTTCTTGTCTTGTTGATATGTGACTGCTGTAGCATTGTGGTAGCTTCTGTCAGATAATGCAGCTGTATTGAACTCCCACATATGAGAAAAAAATACAGCTATAGCCCTTTGAAGAACACTTATAAAATGTGTTTCTAATTAGATACATATAATAGAGAGCACCAGAGGGATTTGTTCCTTGTCACAGACCTTCAGAGCTGGATTTCTGCAACTATTTGCTGAAGCACATAGACAACAAGAGGCATTTATGACTGCATGTGATCCAGAGATAAGAGATGTGCTAGATCTGAAGCATCTGAAATAAGAAGCAGTGGGAAGCAGAAGCATCCTTGTATTTCAAGATAATTATACTCACTGTTTATCCACAGAATTCAGGCAGCAAACACTTAATATAACATTTCAAAAGGAAGTAGTTTAAAAAATACTTTAAAAATACATTTTAAAACCTTATCTGTGGTCCAGTAACAGCAGATGCTTGTTAAAAGAGTGTATCAAAAAGTCAGATAAATTTTTCATTTTTTTGGTGATAGACTAGACAACGGAAAAGAGAAGTTTAACTTCTTTGCATAAGCATAAGGCTTTCTGAGGGGAGGGACAAGCAGCTCCGAAGTGCCTTGGAGTGTTTTGCTGGATGTGCTGTGCACAGGGAGCTTTTTAATCAGCTGTGGCTTACATGCGAAGTGGTAAATTGTGCCATGAACAGTTGATCCAATGAAACCTAGTTTCCAGTGGTGCTCTTCCACATATTTTTTTTCATGTTGATTGATAAAAGATTATCTTGTAAGTCTTTCTGTGTATGAGGACATTACAGAGTTTCTCTCTATTTGTAGGCCTATTTTCCTGAAACTTTTGTGAAAAAATATCTTTGAATCTTCTAGTCTTTTCTCCACTTTGCTTAAAATTTCTCAGGAACACAGAAGTTATTTCAAGGGAATAGACACTGCCTATGAATTTTACTGCCTAAGTGTAATTTGTTTGGGAAATCAGTCTAAATGCAGTATTTAGAATTTTCACTGTGAGACATCCAATTATCTTCGTGTGTGAGAAGGAATTCTTGTATTAACTCCATCAGACTATATGTATAGTTGTATATAACATTGAAATGTAAGATAATTGGCAAAAATTGGTAAGTTAAAATGCTGCAAAGTTAGAAAAAACCCACCAAATTAAGATTACTGAATCTAATTTAATGTTTTCTTCTCTTGTTCTTGTAGTTATAACACTCCTTATTACATGCAAAACCAGGTGTACAGTGAGCAAACTACAGGAAAATGTAATGCTTAATACATTTAATGTCTCGGAGTTGGGTTTAAAAAAAAAAAAAGCTTGTGTTGAGACCAGGCATCTGAATTAAGTTCCTATGTTCCAAAGTTTTACAAGCAGCCTGTGCTCAAAGAGTAGATATGTATTAGAGAGGCCATGAAATTGCCATCCCTGGAGATATTCAGACCTCAGCTGGGCAAATCCCTGCACAATTTGATCTATGCTGGTCATGCTTTGAGCAGAGATTGGACCAGGTGACCTCCAGCGGGTCCCTCCTGACCTAAATATATCTATGACCTGTGACCAGATCTATGGACCAGAAAGAGCTGTCCTATAAAGTATATGTAATCTGTGCCTTGTTACTTCTGTGTTAAGCAATTCAAACCTTTAAAACTCTCTTAGCTTCCATTAGATTAAAACAATATT
Source organism: Tetrax tetrax (assembly GCA_009806455.1). Classification (NCBI taxonomy): domain Eukaryota; kingdom Metazoa; phylum Chordata; class Aves; order Otidiformes; family Otididae; genus Tetrax; species Tetrax tetrax. The sequence continues at coordinate 7,204 of WHYT01014446.1, read as the reverse complement.
TATCATAATTCTTTAAAATCTGTACGTGGTCTACCTGATACGTAGGCTGGTAGACAATTATTTGGTTATCCATAAAAACAAGAAATTGGAACAGGCAGAAATTTTATTCATGTTGGATATAGTCTCACTTTAGATCTCCTGAGAAAGGACTGAATTGTGTTATTTTCACACCATCTAGAAGATTAAGTAGAAAATGACATGTTGAATGATAGACAATGTGATACAAAACAACACTTCCAAAAAAATGCAGAAAGAATCCCGAATCCTACAGGTTGTTACTGAGTTTAGAGAATGAGATTGTCATTCATGACAAAAAAAATGGTTTATCATGTATTTTTTGTAAAGCATGGACAGTGTACAGTCTAAAAGATTGCTTATTCAGAAGGTGATAGAATACAGAGATGTGCAGAAAACTGTTTCTCATGTGGAAAAGGAGTTTAACAAAATTTAATCAGTACAGTTTGGAGAAAAGACGACAAAACAGGATGAGTAAGTCTGTAAATACTTGAGAGAAAGGGGTTGATGATGTAAAAGGAGGAAACAGCCCTCAGCTATAACAAGTATGGTATAAGGTCGTGTCTCTGTTGTGTTTCACACACATACAGCGCCATGGGTCTGTGGAATGAAATTAACAAACATGCAAAATTGAATTGTGAACAACCATAAGATAGCTACAACAGCCATTAGAAAAACAGTTGTAGATTCTAAGATTTATTAGATGATGGAATAATTTGTCAAGGGAAGTTCTCAGGCATAAACATTAGATAAGAGTAGCAACAGCAGGTCAAACTTTATTATACAAGATCCTCCAGCATTACAGCAGGGAAATGCAGTTTCCAGTCCTAGCACGTAACTTCTTATGAATACCAAAAAGGAAGCAAAGTAGTGGACAGAAGGAGAGAAAACATGTACTCCATTACTCACATCAAATATGTGAATAAGACATTTGGCAACCACCAATGGACAGATATCACTTAAGCGTGAACACTTCTCCTGTACACTGTAAAATAAAAGAAAACAAAACAAACCCCTCAAAAATTGCAGTTTAAAATACAGTCTGCCCCTGAGAGTGCTGAACAATTATGAACCATGCTTTGGAATGTCACAAAATATATTGACAGAGGCAGCTGTTATGACCAAATCCCTCTATATTTTGTAGAAATACTGCAAAATAACCTATATATATAGGTTTTAGTTTCTTGTGGTTATACATATAGTTTTAGTTTCTTGAGACTACATCCAAAGTGTTGCAGAATCCAGCTCCTACTTCAATTAGACTTTGTTATTTAATAGATTATATTTGAATAACCATTCGAATAAACAGCTCTGCACTTCTCATATATAATTAACATTACATGCCTCTCTTGATATTGCAATATTTCCCATTTGAACTATAAGAAATCCAGATTAGTTCAAATTCAAATGTCAGATCTATCAACTTTTTTTCCTGGATACAGATTTTCTGGTGTGACTGAGTACTCACTAGATCACTCTAAATTGTGTCTGTGAATGGGAAGATTTTATTCTTGGTTTGCTTTTATATGTAACACTTTTATTCATATGCACCGTATTTATAATCTGGTTTTGTCTTGAATTGAACTAATGGTCTAATGAACTAAGTTTAACTCAGTTGATCGTGAAATTATTAATGCTCTGTTTCTCTCTTCCTCCCTGCAGTATGCTGTCTGGCTGGTCCTTTGGGTTACATGGAACGTGTTTGTTATCTGCTTCTATTTGGAGGCTGGGGACCTTTCAAAGGTAATTTGTCATTGGATAAATTTAAGCCATCAGCGCTGTGTTAACATGCCCGAGTTGAAAGGCTGTGTTCTATTTTACTCATCCTCTTAGTGTTATTAGAATGAAGGTAGTATGATGGAAATTTTGAGTATTCTGGGTATGTTAGAAACGTTTAATCTAGGCAGTAATGGGCATGTGCCTTCTGATGCCCACAAAGATAATGGTATATATGTTTTAAAATAAAATTACCTCTTTTTGATCCCTCAGTAATTCTACGATGTAAACTTCACCTCCATGAGAGGCATTAATTAGTGATTTCATGAATACAGAAGATTACCATCTCAAGGGTAAACAAATATTTTCTGTACTGTACAGCTTGCTGTTACTTAGCTGGATTCCTTTCAGAGGTCTTATAGTACAGTATAATAGTTGTAAAACAAGGTGTCTTTCATTACATTAAAATGTAAACTGAGGTGCCACAATAGATTACCATTTGGCTACAGCAGTGTTTTTTAACTTTGTGATTCTGGTAGGAATGTTATGATTGAACACTTATACACAGTCAAAATACATAGGAAAAATATATTTTCCTAAGTAGGATATATTTACAGGGTTTTTATTGACACTGCAAGTGATAACATAGAGTGGCAGCTGGTAATAGGCTCAAAACCAACTTCTCGAACCAAAATTCCTACTTTCTAAGGCATTCTCAGAAGGCTGGCAATAAAAGATTAGCAGTGGTAACAAATTATTTTGTTAAAGTAATTAGCTTCAACTGAGTCTCAATATTGCTGTCCGTGCTCAGTTATGCTCACAGTCGTGTGAACTGACCATCAAGGAGAATCCCACATGTGAAAGAGATCACATTCTCTTCTTGACTTAGATATTTAATTGTCGTTCCTGATTCAAGGGAGTTTGGTCCAACTGTAAATTACAGATGTAATTCTCTGATCCTTAGTGAGTTACTGATATGTTATGATGCAGAAAGTTAAACACAATTAGAGAAAGAACAAATGAGGCAAAAATACTTCCTTACCTGTACTTTCTCTCAAATCACTCCCAAAGTACAAAAAATACTAGAGACTGGGATTTTTCATCCTATGTATTCTGTTTCTTCAAAAGATGCAGACTTCAAAAGGATCAGAATTTCATTTCCTGAGGGTGTAAAGTAATTTTCTGCAGGTAAAATGTTACACTTCCTGGGTTTTATACCTCCAGACAAGCCCACTCTCATTAAAAGCTTGGCAAAAACATAATAACAAAAAGAACTTGCATATATTATCTTTTATGTGGTTAAAATGCTTCCTGTGAACTAATGTATGTAACAAACCTGGCATCTGTTGTACAATTACACTCAACCCAATCCACCCTCTTTGCACCTGCTTGTTTCATCCACCTGCATTCCTAAACTTGTTAGTATTGGGATGTTTATCTTGTCTGGCAAAGTGAAAGGGAATGGCAACGAAGAGAGGACGCAGAAGTAACTGTTTGAGCACTGTGTTTTAATGGATATAAAAACAGCTTAAGAATACTAAGTAAGTGCTACTTGAATAAAGACGGGCCAAAACCAGTATCTAAACCTGGAACCAATTTTTTCTGAAGTCTAGGGCTGTGTCATCTAGAGTGTTTCCTAACCAACCATATGGTTCAGGCTTGTATTTGGATGCAGTTACAATTTTTTATTTGGTCTTTAGAGGTATTATTTGTTCCAGTGATATTATCACCTTTGAAATACCCAGTAAAGTATATTCCTTGCACTTCAGCTGGTTGTCAGACCAACAGCATTTGTAAAGAGAGGGAGAAAAGGAAAAGTTCCCAGAAAATAGATTTAAGAAATAGGTACAGATCAACTTATTATCCACAAAAGCTCTAATTCACACATGGGACATCACCCTTCTCTCCCTTTCACCTGTGCATGCTACATCAAAACTTTGTCACGTGACCGAATCTTCCCCAAAATCCGTGGCCTAGAAATATAGATCTAATGGGAAGATATTCAGCTGTTTGGGTGGATAAAACTTATCCTCCTGTCCTAGGTCCTTCAGAGGCTCCAACTATTTTACATATGTAGGTATGTTACAAAATGGATCATTTTAAGTTTTATGGCTCTCAGTCATGTTCATACGTCTTGTGCTGAATCTTCTTTATTATTTGTATTTTCATCTGGGAATAACTGCAACTTCAAATCTGTAATGATACACCTGTGTATTTTTTTGGTGTTTGGAATAGCACATAGAACCTTGAAAAATGCTTTGGGTCTGAATCAGTTCTAAATAGAGACGAAAAAATAGCCTTTAGGTAAGCACCAGAGGGATGCCTCTGAGGTTGTAAACTCTGAGAGAGGATCCTGCACAGCATGGCTTTAGGAATTGATAGGTTAAAATTACAGCCTAATAATAGTTCAACTGGGTACAGTTTATTTTTATATGTATAATTTATAGCTTTCTACCAAATAAAATAAAAGAAAGGCTTTTTTAAAAGTTTTGAGAACAGCTTTTATTCTGTGTACATCAATTTTTCCATCATCACCTGCTGATACAATGGAGAGGATGTATTTCAATTGTTAATATACCTTGTTGCAAAAGGCTTGCTGGCTTCACCTTTTTTATTTCAGTTGTGGGGGTGGAGGTCATGACATTTTTACAGCTTTTTATTACACTGAAACAGGCCTGCAAAGACTCAGAGATTTTTAAAACAATGGGGTAATCATGTCTAAGAGACTGAGGAGGCTCAGGAATTATTACTGAACTGCTGTGCAAATCTGTTTGCATTGTATACCATTACAATCATATACATCTTGTGGAAAAAATGACATCACATAGGTATTTTCTGTCCTTGAGGCACAGTTGTCTTTGCTGAAACTCTTTCACAGAAAGCTGGAATATTTATGGCTTTGTAGCAAAGGTTTGTAGCAAAAAGGAAGTGCAATTACTTGTTCTTGACCTTGATTGTTATGTGGATCTGTGAATGAATGCCTCGAAAACCCACTTTTCAGACTTACTTTTCAGTATTACTCTTCGATAATATTTAATTAGTCTGTGTGTTGTTTTGCTTGGTGGTGAGTGCCATACTCAGCATAAGTAGGACTTTAAAGTTTCAGGAGTGGGAATATTTATTTTGGCCTATGGCTAAGCAAGCGTAGTATACGAAAAGCATAACCTCTTGTCATGAATGACATACATCTGAAGTACAGTAGTGAAATAAAAAGGAAAACATAATAGAATGAGAAACTGTAATATTTCAATATTTTGCTTAAATATATAAAGAAAGAACATAAGGAACTAGATTTAGATATCTTGGAACAGAAAAAAAAAGAAAGCCCCAAAACCCAACAAAAAGTTAACAGTCTGTTTGGCATTTTTTACTTTCTTTTTTTCAGACAAAACTTCCTATTTACTTGTATAGGATTCAGCTGCAACCTCTAAATAAAGATCCTCAGTAGAAAGAGTGCTGCAGATGCTCATGTAATGAAGAAACAGTACTCTTGATTCAAGGCATTTAAAAGATTCCCCTAATGATGTCTAAGGATCCCAGAAGCAGAACAGAAGTAGAATAACAACTATCAAACTCCTATTTTTTTTTGTTTAAAAATGAGTAGACATTTTTTCACTGAAAAAAAAATGTGTGGCTGAGGTTGCAATGGACCCATCACAAGTGTGGGAGCGTGGAGATGCTGCTACTCTCAGTTATTGGAAATCAAGAGGCTGGACTTGGAGTGCTGGAGGAGGGGGACCTGCTGGGATTCAGGGTCCAAAGCAGCCCTTGCTGCACATAATCCCAGCCTTGTGCTAGTAGTTTTGGTTCTCCTTGCATGCAACCCTACTTGTGTGACCAGATACAAGAGCTCTCCTCTCACTGCTGCCTGGCTGACCTCTGGTATCGCTTTCCTGTAATCTCTACAGTACTATGTGAATGGGACGGAAAATACACTTACAAAAAATCTCTCTTTAACTGTAAAAATTGACTCAATTTCTATTTGTGTGGCATTCTTAACATCTTCCTTATTTATATCTAATACCACACAAAGGTTACTTTTAATATATTAAATCATAAAGTTGTACTTTTATCTTTTGACACAAAAATTAGGTGTTTGAAAGTCAAACACTCCACTACCAAGAAATACCAGAATTAAGGTTACTTCTATAAGCATAATTTAGCTCTCTGTACATTCATTTTTATACAGCTTTTAATTATGCAGTCACAACTATTTTTTTTTCTTTTTCATGATCCTTTCCTTAATCTCTGTACAGCATGTCCTATTTTAGAGATTAATCGGGTTTGGGAATTGAGTGAGGCTGCCATACTGGATCTTATTCCATGTATTGCAGCAGTGCGGAAAAGCTTAATATAGGGACAACGAAAAAAAAGTGCTTTTCTTACCATATGTGGCCATTGCATGTTTTGTTTTCTCCTCATTGGCCATTATGTAATTAATTTTTATACTTCATAGAAGTAAATCCTGTACTTCCACTCTGCTCTGAAAATATGTGGAATAATACTATGAAAGCTTGTGTAGAGAACCGTGGCGCCTAGAACAGGGGCAACAGTATGTATAGTAGCTATTAAACTGGAAACTAAAGAAAAATATGTAATCAGATTTTTTTCTGGGGAAGTTTTAAGGGAAATCAAATATTATACATTTTCGCCTACCACTCGAAATATCTACAAATCTTAGGTAACTTAGAACAAAATCACAAACTAATTCATGTTGGAAGACACCTCTCAAGGTCACTTAATCCAGTCTTCTACTCAGAGCAGCATTAACTTCTATGTTAGATCAGAGTTTTATCCAGTCAAGTTTTAAAAGTCTCCAAGGATGGAAATTTCATAACCTCTCTGGTTCTTAATCGTTCTAATTGTGAATTTTTTTTTCCTGACTTGCAGTTGAAATTTCCATTGCTGCAATCTGTGACATTGCCTTTTGTCCTTTCACTATGTACCTCTGAGAAGAGTCTTTTCAAACATCTCCTTCAGACTTTTAACTGAAGCTGAGCTTTCTTTTTGTCCTTTCTGTAGTTGAATTCCTATTTCCAACTACACACAGCTTGTTGCACCTCACAAGCCAAAAGCTAATTATCACGGAATAAATAATCAATTCACTTTTCATGATTGTACATGCTTTACTATGGAAGAAAAATGAAGGGTGTACACCACTCTGGTGAGACCCCACCTGGAGTACTGTGTCCCGCTCTGGAGCCCCCAACATAAGAAGGATGTGGACCTCTTGGAGAGAGTCCAGACGAGGGCCACAAATACGATCAAAGGGCTGGAGCACCTCTTCTATGAGGACAGGTTGAGAGAGATGGGGCTGTTCAGCCTGGAGAAGAGGAGGCTCCAGGGAGGCCTTATAGCAGCCTTCCAATACTTAAAGGGGGCCTGTAAGAAAGATGGGCAGAAACTTTTTAGCAGGGCATGTAAGGACAAAGGGTAATGGTTTTAAACTAAAAGAGGGTAGATTTAGACTAAA
>WHYT01014445.1:127194-138885 GCA_009806455.1 Tetrax tetrax | reverse complement strand
TTTTTTTTTTTTTTTTTCCAGCTGTCAAGCTTAATGTATTTTTAAAGCATCCTCCTACTTTAAAGTACAACTAAAGTTGTGAAAAATAAATATGTAATGGCGCATATATCTATATACTGTACATGTATATTTTTGTGAGACCTGGACTGCAAAGTAAATTGTGCCACCCCCTAAATTTGGTGGAAGTTCAACTTTGCTCACAGGTTTAGATCTAGCTGTGAAGTTTACAGCTTTGTGGTTAAACGAAAACTCTGTTTTTAGGCAATACTAAATTTTGGCCCAAAACACACGAGTTGGCTCGCAGTACGTTCCCACTGTGGACTTCTATGGCTGTATCCTATCACGTTCACTTCTGTGACTTCCACCTCATGTTTGCTGTGGTGCCTAATATTTAAACAAGTTCGTTAGATATGTCCATGTTTTAAAAATATAAACTGCATTTTTCCAGGCTATGGACCAACACGTTAAAAACCATCTGTGATATCAATTGCTCAACTTATGCTCTCGGAAGAGCTTGCTTTACTTAGGCGAGTGCTCTGCACTTCACAGAAAATTAAGATGTTAATTAGGTACAATCCCCTTTTGAATATTTCAGCTGAGATTCTACCATTACAGTTTTTATTGTACCTAACCCTGAGGGCTCTTTTGAAAATGTGGCACAGTTAAGTGCTTCTGTCACTCATCCCAGTTATTTGTGAGCCCAAATGCGGAGTTAGGCAGCTGATTTCAAACCCATAACCTTGAAAACAGGTGATGAAAGTGGTGAATAAAAAGGAAATGAAATTCCACAGCCTGAGGCTTAGGCAAAATGTCCCTTTGGCTGTTCAGGTTAATGTGATTACCAGGAGAGGCTTTTTTTCCCCGAATCATTTATTCCAGATATGTTTCTTTAGCACTCTGCTCTGCTTGACTGACTGTGTGCAGCCCATCCTTGCTCTTCTGTACATAAATAAGTTGTATTGTTAGATATCAAATTAAGAATTATCTTCTATCAGAATGGCCTCTAAAGAAGGCAAGAATAGTTCTGAGAAGAAAAAAAAAAATTATTTCTAGGCTGGATTTTTTAAGCTACACTGGTATGACTATGCTGGAGTTTACCTAAAATTGTGACCATGTAAAATGCAGCAAAGCTGATGTAAAAGTGCAGAGGGAAATGCATGTCACACAAAAATTGTATGCTTACAGAGTGACCTTCTGCACTGCAGGCACTTTAAAGAGGAAGAGTAAGGGTGATAAACTTTAATTGTAGAGCTCTTCTGAATTTTAGTGCTTTTAAACATATTTGATGATCAGTGTCTTATGCCACATGGGAAAGACTCCTCAAAACAGCAACACCAAATACTGCCAACTTGAGGTAAAAAAAAAAAAAAAAATCTTAACACTTTCTTATTTCTTGCTCAGTACTTGCTGCTTCTGCCCTCAGCCACTATAAGTGGTGGGCATCTTGATTTATCCATTCAAGTAGACAGACTTTCTGCAGGTCACTGGAGTTTTCTACTCTGTCATTTAGTTCAGAGAAAAAAAAGAAACAACACCTCCCAACCTACCCCCCCAGCTTGGACTGCGAACTTTTTAGATTAATTCTTGGATGTATCCCTTGACTAATGTAACTCTGCATTCAGGTTCTTCAGTTGTCTTTTCTTCTGCCCAGAATTTGATGACTCCAGACTTTTTCAATAATTCCAAGTGGTTTTGTAGCCTTCCTGGAGTAAAAGAAATTGCAGCGGCAAAAAGAGCTATAATAGTTCCAACAAGACTGCGGACCATGTGGAAACCCGGTGCAAGTCCCTTGCGGACGTGCAGAGCCATTGTATGGCACCAGGGCTGTTGCTTGCAGTTCTGCCTGGGTGCATCTCTGTGCATCTTGGAAGTGTTGGACTTGCATTGCACAGCCCATGTTGTGTGCATACATATACTTCTGCCTGGGGAAGCTTTACCTTCTGCCCAAGCTTCTGACTACATGTCCGTGAACAACTGTAGTCACCTGTTATAAATTTGTTTTCTCATATTACAACTGCTACAGTAAAAATTAGTCATTCACTGCTGGTCAGGAACCAAGACTGACTATAAAGACTCAGACTCCAATCTTATTTGTACATAGACCCTTTTCTATCCACTTGCTGTGTCATCGACAGAGAAGGCCCTTTGCCTTTGCAAGAATGCTACAACAGGTTTTGACATACATAAGAATCAGGACCGAGTATCTCAGAGTGCTGAATGATTTATGAACATACATTTAGTTAAAGGAGAGAAGACCATAGCAGTTGGTTTCTCTAATTCATATTTTTTTGCACTCAGAGTATAAAATGTTGAATGAAGCAGGGTGTCTGAGTGCACATCTACATAAACTAGGGCTGAGGGCCTCATCTTCTCTGCCCACACTCAGAGCTATGTAAATTCCACACTGCTCCATGTCCAGCCATGTGGAGCATGGTCAGCGAAAAGTTTCAGTCTGCAACAGTCTGTGTATAGGTGTCCTTCTACATCTCCCAGTTCACATCGTGGCCTGGGTTGCTCTATTGCAAAGCTGCTGTCAGCCACTAAAAGTGGTCCATTCTTCCAGTAAAGATTTCAGATGCCTAGAATGTATGTCTTTTGTTGTTAACTGTTACTTCTTGCAATTCTGGAAAATTCCGGTATCTTTGTGCAAGACTTTATTGACCATTAAGGTTTGCGTAAGACGTTGAATCATACCATATGAACTGTCTTTGGTCATGTAAGCCCTTGGCTGTTCACCAGACTTTGCTCAGCCATCTACTTCCACCAGTTTCTTTCTCAGAACTCATCCTCATGTTATCACTTTGGTCAAGCAAGACTCCAGGCTTCCTCCTGTTCTTCTAGCTCTTTGTAAAAATACCCATTTTCATGTTTAGCTGTGATCAGTGTTCTCTGATCATTGTTAGTACCTTGTCATGTGAAAGATCAGCGTTTTTTTTGACTCGGTTTGGTCTACTGCTGATACAATACAAAACTTAACACACCAATGTGAAACAATTCTGTGCTAGGACTGGGATGATCCTCATGCTTCAAGTTCATATTGTTGATTTCTAATGTTTTGGTTTGGGTCATCTTAAAAATTCTCTTTTTCTACTGGGTTCCCAGCTTATTGTGTGAGAATATCAGCATCCATAACAAGATACAAATACATAATTTGCACACTTTTCTTTAAAAAACAGTGGGGAGTGTCAAATTCTGATGGTATAGTTGGTGGTTGAATTACCAAGACAGCAAAGTTTCTCCAGAGCAGAGGTCTGCTGCTGTCCTTGGCTCAGTAGCTCTCCCATTTTATGACCACATGATCATAGCTGAAATTAAAAAGCTAAAGGAAAAATTTCCTCCCTCACTTAGAGAGAGCTTGTGGCAGAGCTAATCAGCTGCATGGCACACGGAAGGCACATCTGCTCATTGTCACCTTTCAGGCCAGTGACTCTGTAGAGACACAGAACACTATTATGGATAATGTTCCCATGTTTGTTGCCATTATCACACTAGCTAATCACTTAAAGATGGTCTGAATGGTGTAGGTAATATGCTGCATACTGACAGAAACATCAAACTGAACAGAAACACAAACTCCCTTGTTTGTGCTGATGAAGTTGCTCAAGGTTCCCAGAAGTAAATCGGAATCTGAAAGTGTTACTTTACTAAGGAGAAGAAAAACCATAGGACTCAACTCATGCTCAGCTATGCTTTACCTAAGCAATTATTTCTGTTTCTACTTTAGCATGTGCTAGAAAAGCAGATTCTGGGTAAAGACCTTAATTTTCCAACGTTCTTTTTTTTTTTCCCAGTAAAAATCTATATCCATTGAAATTCAAATTTTTTGTACAAATAAATTTTCAAAAAAATACACAACATACTTTTTCTTAAATCAGCTTTCTTCCCTTCCAAACATGAATAAGGAAGATAATGCGGTTTTGATGAAGAGATGTGAATAAGGCACTTGGCTGAGGTTGAATATGGTGTGGAAGCCCACTTCAGTAAAACCATGAGAAAAAGTATATTACACTCAGCTCCTAGCCAGGAAAGAGTGTCTTTGCAGAGAACCCCCTTTCTTTTCAGCCTGTAGTCTATGGTTTCATATGATAATAATGACTCTAATATTTCTAGCTGGGAAGTGGAGGCATTAATATGCTCTCGGAGAACTCACAGCAGTGACTGTAAATTACATGGTACTCTGGAAACACAGCAGGAGGTGTTTCTTTCCTTGGGCAGTTTAATGCAGGGCCTTCATCCCTTCATGTACAACCCATATTTAGCTTGCATTTTGAATAATATCATTATGTCAAATAACAGTATTGTGGAAGCTGTAGCACATCTCCACCTGGATAGAGATCTGTCAGGTGCACTTGTCCATACAGATGAGCTGTCCCTCCTGGTCTGTGACTTATCTTGTGCGAAAGAAATGAGACGTATGGTCTTAGCTGAAACGTTAAAAGTCTTCCTAGGGATTTACCTACTGTCTTTAACAAGATTTATGAAGATTAACCCCTTTTCAGCCTTGAAAAGGTCTGCTCTATTGATTCTACTCATGGCAATGTAAAAGGTTTTGAGAAGTTTCTTTTGCTTTATATGGGGCCATTGTTTTGGGTGTGAGATGTTATCATTGGCAGCATGGGGCTTTTTCTAAATAATCATAGTATCAGATTAAACACTTTGTGGATGTTAAAGAAGGAGCTTGTCTGAACATCCTGGGGAGAACAGTTATCTTCAGCTAGGCTGTCTGCTTTACTGGGGACCCTCCTAGGAGTTGTTTCACCTAACAGTGGTGAACAGTGATGACTATTACTTAATCAGGACAAATTAAGACACATTTGCATAATGAGGATATATTGAGCTGAAGCCAAGTCATTAAGTGGTGCTTAAATTCATATTACAGTATAAACTTTTGGAAGTTTCTAAATAAATGTTAAATGAAGATGCAAGGTAACAAATGTAATTTTTAATTGTTCATTTTTTTCCCTGTAGTTTACATCTCTTAACAACTATTTAGACCAAGGTTTTTAATAGCTTTTCTCTTTTACAGCTGTTAAAATAGAACATTTTACCATTCATCAAGGTGCATCAATTCAGAGTATTTTAATGTATTGCTATTGGTAGGTAAAAGTACAATTTTTTTCATGTGCTTTTTTAAGTTGAGGGTTTTCCCTCTTTCCCTCTATGGGCACTCCCTGCATGTTCTTGCAAAAGCTGTGAAGCAGTAGCGTTGTCTGATGTCAGTCACCTGGTTACTGCAGGCATGGACTAGAGCAGCAGGTGGAGGAGGCGATGTTCTTGAGTGCTGCTCGATGTGTGGTCCTAGAAAACAGTACCCACCCTTTTGCATGGAACTCATCTCTGAGGTTGGTGGGGAGAGACCTCAACGCACGTGGAAACAGTGACACCCGAGTGCTGGGGCCGGGGGAGGGGGGCAAAAAACCCTCAGAGAAATGGGAGAGTTGGTGGAGCACTCTGTATTTTCCTGAGGAGCTGCTACAGGAGTGGGACCTTCTCCACCATTACTTCTGTATTTCTAAGACCTCAGCAGCATACCAAGAGACAGGGAGGAGGTCTGAACGATGATGTCACTCAGCATTGTTACTAGTTTGATTCCCACTTGAATGTTGCCTGTGAAAAACTACAGCTTCCTGACAAGAAATCAGCTGCTGCCTGAAGCCTTTTGCTTTGAGGTAAAGAGAAACCTAGAAGCTGTGTGTGTACTTGCATAGCTAAGAGAAGAGCTGATGGGTAATCATAGTCTGTGCAATAAAATGAGTTGAAAGAAAAGTTGCTGTAAAAAGTCTGACTTTGAACAGACCTGTGATGCCTGTCAAGTGAAACATTCAGGTGATGGTTTTGGCCACAAATACTTTCTGGCTGATATTTAGGATCAGATACATTGGTTAATCATGAATGAGAACCAGAAAACCTCATTTGGAAGATCATACGTGTACGTAGAGGAAACGAACCGAGTCTCTGCCACCTTAGATCAACAACTTTGTTTTGGAGTCACGCAAGTACAGCTCTGTGCCACCCTGAAACATTAGTCCCCTTTGGCTAATCTTACTGAATTAGATAGCCCTTATTTTTCTCTCAGAAGGTATTTGGTTTGTTTTCACAATGAAAAGTTGATAGTTTTGATAGATGGATGCACTTGTTACATCTCTACTTGTATGCCAGTGAGGGCTCGAAAAGCACCTTTCTTATCTTCTACAGGATCCTGAGACAAAGGAAAAAAGATTTCTACTAGGCATCTTCATGGCACTTGGAATCTGAGGTCAATAGTGTTCCTATTTTTATTTACTGTGATATAATGCTAGAAAGCCATCCCAGCTTTGAGTGTAAAAAGAGGAGCCCGAGACCTGTGCTTTGCCACTCATCTCTCTGTCACGGCAGGGCTGGGTTTCCCCATGGTCTGGGAGGATGTGTACAGGGTGATGTTTACCAGCCTTGCTGCAGTGTGGTGTCTCAGCTGGCAGAGCAACATGTTGTCACAAGGCAGCAAGCCAGGTCTGAGGATTTCCATGTACGCCTTCCTTCTCAGCCTGTGCGTTCATTTATGCATGCAGAGGAACCACCTGTGAGTGGATGCGGGGGCTCTCTGAGAGGCCATGGGGGAAGGCAAGAAGGAGCCCAGGCACTGCTCTGAGTGTGTGCCAAAAAGTCAAGCTTCTCGGAGCACCAGGATTTAGATCTGTAGCTAATAAATGAATGAGGCCGATAGATAAATGACTTCCAGCTATGCTATGACAAGGAGTGGCTGGCTTCCTGCATTACTTTGTTTTTCCACCTTGTAGTCTCTCTGTTGCGCTGCACTGATATCAAGAACCATGAGCAGAGCGCAGGTCAGTCTCTCAATTAGTTGCATTCTAAATGGAGTGTGGAGAGAATTCCAGGAATTCACCTTGCTTAACGCATGTGGAATGTGGCATATAGCTTAAAATGGAGACTCCTCTTTTTCCTCGACTGGAACCTCTTCAAAATCTCAGCACACCCACACACTGAAGGTCAATCTCATTTGATGCATACCCAAGATCTCCCTGGGTGGTACCACACATTGCTCCCTCTGTGCGGCTTTCCTTTTCATCTGCTGTGCTGGGCTTTTTCGGCAGTGAGGCCATTGCAATCTCTGAGAAGCACTTTACGCTATTTCTCTAAGAGAAAGGGTGAATTGTAAAAAAGGATGTACTGTCTGATGTCCTGTCTGTCTTTCTAAACAGACATGGATTTTTGGGTCTTAATGTGATTCTGTAGCCTTTGCTGAAGTATATGTTGATATAACAGAAGTACAAAGAGATTTCCCTTTATGAAACACAGACTGTCTTCTAATCCTCCCTATTATGCCAAGCCTCAAGTCCTGTTCAAATTCCCATTTCAGTTATCCAGCCTACTTACCAAAAATGGCATAATGTTGAAATACAGTAGAGAGAAATTGTCTTATAGCTGTCATAATGCAGGGCACTATTAGTGCTGTAATAATACAATGATTCTTAGTTAGCAAAGTCAATATCTTCAGGGCTGAATTACGGCCTTTCTTGATAATACCTTCAAAAAGTGGATGAAGGAACAGGAAATGCCTTCATTTGGGGGAATTTCTTGCCAATTCTTTTTGCTGGAGGAGGACGATCCTAGCACCTGCTGTTTTGACTCAGTTTCATGTCTCACATCTCCATAGTGCCATGTCTCTGTTGGTGACTGTTTTGGCACTATTAGCTGAGATAAATACATTACGGAAAAGAGAAAAGAGAGAACAGGAAAATGTAGCTGCTAGGGAACTTTGAAAATGCATCAAGTCTTTAAAACAAATAAATAATGGAGAAAAAAGAGTTACAGAAGATGGAAATGAGCATAAAGGAAAAAGGTGGTAATGAAGGGGTTTCATGTTATACCCAGGGTCCACTAGATTCTGACCACATCAGTTTGTCTCCCTTGGTCCTTCAAGAGTCAGAATGAAGTTCAGACAATGACTTAAAGACTTAAGATGAGCCTACTAAAATGAAGCCTAAATGACAAAGGTCATGATAAGAGGGATTTCTGTCATTCAGGATATCAGGATCTCCTTCATTTGTATCCAGATCTACTTCAGGTCACAGCACTCACAAATCCAGGTCTCCTTCTCAAGGTATCTAATTACTAGGAATCAGTGATGTAAATTTCCTCAGTCAGAAATGTTCTTGAAACCTGAGGCCTGTGCTAGGTATTCCAAGGTCTTTGCTTTAACCTTTCACAAGAAACTTGGTGTATTCGCAGTCTTTGAGTCATATCTGTATTTACACTGAATATTTAAACTTTTTATTGCTAGACAAAAAAAAAAAAAAAAAAAGCAGCATTTTTCATTTCAGTGCCACTTTTCAGTTCACTTGCAATGATAGTACTTCTCATGGTGACAAAGGAGAAACAGACATCCCTTATCCTTCTCAGATAAAGAGTGGCTTGTTGGACTAAAAGGTCCCTTTCCTGAGGGAGACCCATGGTAAAGTTCCTGTTCTGCTGTTCTCTCGTGTCTTGGATGAGTTATCTGAAAATCAGCAAATAACTCCTGCTCCAGAAATCAAGAAATCTCATATGAGAAACCTTGATGATGATTTTGTCAGAACTGACATTTTCCTCTGAAATATTTTTTGATTACCAGTTTGGTATATTCATATAACAAAGCTTGCTCAGAGTTATCTGAAAATCAGCAAATAACTCCTGCTCCAGAAATCAAGAAATCTCATATGAGAAACCTTGATGATGATTTTGTCAGAACTGACATTTTCCTCTGAAATATTTTTTGATTACCAGTTTGGTATATTCATATAACAAAGCTTGCTCTGGGGAACTTTTTGGTAATCTTTTGTATGCACAACTTGTGTAAAGAGTCCCAGCCATAACTGGAAGGCAGGTTTATAGTTCCAGGGGATGAGAGATGTGAGGATGGATTGCAGTGCTTTTGGAACAAGTTAGAAGCAAATGCACTGTACTCATTCTGCAGCAGACCTTTACAATCCCAGCTTTTGCTCACCTCTGAAGAAAAATAACAATTGCTGTCCTTATCAAACTCTTGTTCCACCATGGCAGCATACGTCCAAGTAATGCAAACTATGGAAGGTCTGAGTGTATCTTCAAAGAATATCATGCAGCATTGCCCCATTGAATAGCCATGTTTCAATGGTAGCTGGTTTCTAATTCAAGTCTCAGATCTTTTAAAGATCTTGGCATCATTATCATTGAAGATGAAGGTTATAAATCATTTTGAGAGGAGCAAATCTAAAGTAGAGAAATTTTCTCCGAGGAGACAAATTTAGAAACGTAAAATTGATAAACAGCAGTAAATGTATCTGTAACGTCTTAGCATATCCTGTTCATTTTCCTCTTTATGAAGTATAATCAAGAGCATTTCTTGTTTTTCTAATCTGTAGCTAGATTAGAAAGCATGGCTAGGTCAGTTCTTAGTCTGATAATAACATAATAGCCTGAAGTTCCAATGATGACCACTGAAGTGCTTCTTCAAATGTCTCTTTTGAACAGTGTTGGCTGTAATGACAATAACAATCACTCTTGGAGGCCTGCATGAGGAAAATATGTCTATGTTATAGGTGAAATTATAGTTCTGTTTCTCAAATCTCTTGTAAATACACATTAGAGCAGAAGTCACTGGCTAAATTTATTATTATGATCTGATAGCAAGAGCCTCTAGATTATTCACGCAAACGATGCTTGTTAAGGCCAGTCTTGTGGGGCTAGGTGTCTGGTTGACCAAATGATATTGTGTTAATAGAAAGAGTTGTCTTTAAAGAAATTGCATCTCTTGACCTTTTAGTGAAGAAAATAACAAGCTTCAAAGATTAGGCAAAAAAAAATGCAACTATCACAATCACAATGTGCAAGATTGCATTGCTTAATAGTACAGTGTTCAACAGCTGGAGAAAAATGGCTATGATGGCTTGCTGAATGAAAAAAAAAAAACAAACAGCCCAGACCTCTACCACCTCTTCTGATCAATAGTCATAAGATCTTTAACAGGCAGAAAAATTGTTTGGCTCTAAAAGCTGAAAGAAAATAAGCAGGTGGTGAAATGAGGTGGCTTAGGTTTTCTAGAATTCTGTGGAAACGCTTGTGTCTTAAACATTAATCTTTAAGCACCATTTGTCAAGTCTCCTTGGGCAGTGCCCCGTTACTGACTCCATAAATGTATTACTGGTGGTGCAGTTACGCCTCTAGAGCAAAGGCACCTTTACACGTTTCACATGTCTGTTTTGAGCAGTGACTGTGTGACACCAACCACAGCTGCAGCCACAATGGGCTTCCCACAACTCTTAATGGCACCATGCAATTCAAAAGGCATTTGTCTTTTTTCAGAAGCTGCTGTAATTCCAGGTGCAGAGGCAACCCTTATCTAAAAGGTTGAGCTCAGCCAGATTACAAGTGGGATGAGGTGTTGCTGGTGCTAGTGTAGGCTAAAAGACCTCCGTACCTTCCCACATCTCTCCTCTTAACCTCTCTCACCAGATGATACCTAGTTTCTGACCAGCTAGCTTTCTTGGTGACTCTATTTTTTTCCTTAACTCATACTCTTATTTTTGTTAGATTCTGGGCTTTTTTCCTAAAATGTCCTTCTTAGTATAGGACGTCACTGCTTTCCTTCGTGTCATTCCAAACTGTCAGCTCTACTGTGCCACGTGTCCAAGCCCTCTTACCTCTCTGTGTTTGTTCCGGTTGAAGCTGAACAGTGTGTGTGCCTTAGGCTTGCTCTTATAGGGCAGAACTTTTACTTGGCATAGTCCACCTTACATTAAGGAGCCATTTCCAGTGATGGTCCACATAGGGAATCAGATGAAGAATTTGAAGAGGCATTTGACAGGGTGTAGAGAAAAGACTTCATGCTCTTTTGTACAACATTTTGGACTATAACTTTTTTTTAAGAGAGAATAATTTATTTTAGAAAGTTTTCCTCTTCAGATATTTATATTGAGAATCAGTCCAAAAAATTACCTCTCTTAAAAAAATTCATTTTGAGTTTGAAAAACTGTTTTAAGTCCCATTTTGCCTTCCTTTTTTTCTGCTCACTCCTCTTTAATACATACATGTGTGTGTGTATATATATATACGAAAATACAAAATGGAAAAATAAGCCTGTTATGTCCATTTGAAAGGATCTCTGTTAAGTTTGGAACTAGTAAAAATGAGTATTTCACTTTATTAATTCAAGTTCTGCTTGTAAGAACATGAAAGAAAATATTTTTGTAGTCTAGAGATTTTTGCAAAAGCTGTTTTTTACAAATTCTCAAGAACTGAGTAGCACTAATTTGGCAATATTTCTTCAAAACTGAACAGTTGAAGGGATAAAAATGGAGTTATGTTATCTTTGAGCTTTTATGGTTACTTTTTTAGGGATTAATATATAAAATTCAGTTATCTTCGAAAGGCCTCACAATCATCATCAACTGCTCGACTTTCATTATATTAACTATTCATTTTGGCCGATGTGAGTTATTATGCAGTATCTTATCTAAATATTACCTGATCTTAGTAAAAAACAAAGCAAAGCAGAGAACCAAAACTTAAAATCTGGGAATTTTAGGAACAGAAATTTCAATTCCATGGGAAACTCCATTATTTCTAATGCATTTGTCTGAACTTCAAAAAAAAAAAGCCAAATATTGTGTATTTCTTGGAAAACCAAAAATTGCTTGGTCTTCAAGTAGAATATGAAAGTATTTAGATATGATG
>WHYT01014445.1:71056-127174 GCA_009806455.1 Tetrax tetrax | reverse complement strand
TGGTGTATGCCCTTCTGATTTTTTTTTTTTTTTTTTTTTTTTTACAGTGTTTGTATTTATTCTGTATGCATTTACTTTTAAATTATAGCAAGATAGCAATAACATTAGATGTATAGTAAGGGGATATCCTGAATTATGCTATTTAAAATCAAAACTGTGTACCCGCTTTCCTATTGCACTTTTTTTCAGCATGAGACTCTGCAGAAGCACTGTGGGCTGGTTTGGGACTTGATGTCATGGGCATGAAGAACAGAAAAAGGGTATTTCATAGACTGATGACATCTGGGAAAAATCTGTGGCTTATAGCAGAGTGCTGAGCAGATAGCCACAGTCCTGGAGTTCAGAAAGGAATCTGACATACACATGGACTCATAATATAATATTTAAAATTACATGTTCATCCTAAAGTAAAAGAGAGACATTTCAGTTGTGTGCTGAAGAAATACTCCCACTTTTCCTGCTGTAGAGTACCTAGCACTTTCTTATTTCTATGTGTCTTTTGAAATTTCTCTGTTCAGAACATCCCACAGTTGGAACATCACAGGCGTGCCTGCAACCCTCCGGAGAAGACAGAGTGAGTCAAAGGCCCTTCTTAAACTGTAATGGGAAATGGAGAACCAGACTTCAGGTGTAAACCGGAGAGGACTTTACTGCCAGCAAGACATCCTTTGAGGTAGTTGCAGCTCAAAAGATTGTTGAAATGAGCAGAGCCAGAGTTTGACTAGAAGCCAAGAAAAAGAGTCGCTCGGGTCACTTAATCTACCACATTGCATGTGGGGGATCTATGATACGAAACTGTCTCTGCCTGGTCTGAAATAGTGTAATTGAAGGGATATGGTCTTCAAACAGATCCTTGCCTGAACAGTAGCTGTTAGAGCTTGCTACACACCACTGATGTAGGACTTGGGAAACTACCCCAGAAAAACCATGGAAGTGTTGAGAGAAGTAGTTGTATGGCAGCTCGTAGAGTTCACAGGGAGGGGTCTTTGGGGAGGGATAGGAAATGTATTGAGAGAGAGAGAGACCAAGCTGTTCAAAGGCATGAAACAACCTCTGTACAAGCAGCAGCTGAGCAGAGTTGGACTCTTCATCCTGTCAGTGATGGTGTACCATGAAGAGACTGATAAAATGAGTCTGAGCTGCTTGATGACTTGAAGGTGACTTCAAATTTTGTTATTATTCTTAGCTGACATTTAGACACCCCCAAACCTGGGCAAATCTCCTTTGCTTTCCATACAGCTTTCTTGACATGTCTCAGATACAGCTTAGAATACTTATTTTGTAGACACTTATAAAATCATGTTAGCAGGGGATGCAGGAAGCAGAAATACTCAAAACTAAATGGATGACAGAGCTTGGAATAACAAGCATTCAAAGGGATGAACTGAAATTAAAGGCAACACATTCACCATCACCTCTCCATTCTAAAGAGATTTCAACACCAAAGTGGTGGTATTTCAATACTCTGCTGAAATGACAAAAACAAGCAGAGAGAACTGTAATTACTGAAAGAGGAAATAATGAGGTGGGTTTTTTTTTAAAAAAATAAAATATCTCACTTTCTTGGAAATTATCCCCTCTGTCTTTTCCTCCCTTTCATCACACACACACTCTCACGCCTACCTGCAGTCTCCTTCCCCCAAATCCTAAAGGACAAAGTCGTCAATGGACAATGAAGAAGAAATTGAGAAGTCTTAGCCCAGCTGCACAAGAGGATATCAGCTGATATCAAAGTACTTGTCTGGCATCCAGAAAGGGTACAGGGTTGATGTATTTCTGGAAGATACCTCTGTGTATTCCCTTAACCTCCTCTACTTCTGAGAACTCTTGCATAATTGCTTATTTCACAAATCTCTAGCTGTACCAGAAAAATTTGTTGCCCTGAGGTCAAGATTCAGTTGTGTTGTGTCATCATTGAAACCTGTTCTCATTTCTGGTTTTGGCAGGCTGGCTACCTGGCTTCAGTGAAGGTGATTTGTGTGAACTCCAGCCCAGATCTGAAGACATAAGCGGAAAACTCACAATGGTGAAACTGGATCATCTGAATGCAAATCTGAGCATCAGAGATACATGACTGTAGCTTCTTCCACAGATTTTGGAAATGTGATAGACATTTCCACTGAAAATTTTGGCTGATTCATAACGGCTACTGCTGCGGCTTGAAGTGAGTCTGCTGACCGGATTTGTTGATCCCTTGAGCAATAAACCTTACAGTAGAAACAAGCAGAAAGGAGGATTCTAATGGAATTTCTACCCATAAAATTTCATTTGACTCTGGGAGACAGGCACAGCAATGAAGAGTCTGATCTTACAAACAGCCTACTTTCTGATTCCTTCCATCGTATTTGATGGTATCCAACACTTTGTGTGATCGGTTAGTCATGGATTTCTTCATGTCAGTAAGAGGTGGCATCAGCCAAAATTTTCCTCCATAATGAGCAATGATCCAAATGAAGTTACTCTTCCAATAGTGTTGTTATTCTTCCAGTACTATTGTTAGTGGTCCCACGTTGGTGAAACAAGCATTTGCTCTGAATAAAATGATTCGGCCCCTTCCAGACAAAAAATTTGAGCTCTGCCTGCCCCCGATATGCTAGGGTTGTCATGGTGTCTCAAAGGACCCAGGGAGAAGGTAGAGAGAGCTCTTAAGTAATTTGGCAATAAGGAAACTGTCCTTTTATGATCAGGTTTTCCTTAGGACTCTAGAACAAGCTCCATCCATCTGACAAATAGTTCCTTCTAGTTTAAAAGTTGGATAGGTTCATGTTATTTTATTAAACTTTAAAATATATTGCAATTTATATGTCCAGTGCGCAGATAGTCAGGCAAGGTGTGTTGCTTATGAGAGATATTTATCCCAAGTCTCATTCTTGGGACATGCTACTCATATCTGGATTGAATTTACATGAACTTTTATCTTCTGGGAGTACTGGACCACATTACACTGAAATGGCAACAGCTGGAATTATACTTAATTTTCATAAAGTATATTTGATTGATCTTTCTTACCTTGGCAACAGTGTTGATGCTCCTTGTCAATCCTTCCAAAAGCAGTTACTCCTGTTGTGGTTTCATGGTTCTTTTAATTGCAAATTCAGCTAGGTTAAATTCTTACTCAGCTTTCATTTGGGAGAAAACTCCCACAGAAATGCCTTTGCGAACTTGTATAAGTAGGGGCTCATTAAAAATGTAAGCCAAAAGATTTGCTGTGGTAAAAGAGCTATAGAAAGCTGCATCTCTCAAGAGTCCCATCCCTGTGCTATTACTGTTTTCCCCAAATTTTGCAAGTGATGAGCTTTTTTTTTGCATGCCCACTCTTTAAACTCTGCCATTCTTTCTTTAATTCCTTCATGGGCTGAGTATCAAGCTGAAACTTTTCTCAGTCAAGACCCTTTACTACTGCACTGCTGCTGACATTACTGACCTTCTGTCTCACTAAATGCCCTGCATTGCGCGACACTTCCATCCTCTTCTTAGGTGCTGTATTTGTAGGTCTCTTCTGGGCATTACAGTCCAGAAGGGCTGTGTGAGAAGCCACTGAAGACTGTGTCTCCATGTTCTTATGTCCCTCAAGTCCTCTGTATTTTTTTTCCTTAGTGGCTCCAATTAGAGTACACAACAGCTTCTTTTTTCATGTGTGCAGCAAGGACTTGTGGAACAGGTGGCATCCATCAGGATAGTAAGGTGTCTGGCTCTCTTTGGGTGTTATCTTCAGGGTGCCCTGAGTTTCTGAGACACCCTGAGGATCATCGCATGAACATTTCTTGGGAAACTCTGAAAGAGAAGCCAAGACATGGCCACTCTGGATTAGTCACCAGCCATGCATTCATATGTGGTCTGTATGGAAAGAGTTTTGATGCTGGAGTATTTTTGTCCTGTGAATGTATGTGCATGCAAACACACTCAGGGACTGCATGGTGCTGTGGCTGGTGTAGGTTTATATGTATTATTTGGGTTGTGGCTTTGCTAGTTGTATGGCTTATAAACCATGTGGATTTTCCTAGAACGTAACTCAGTAGAAGTAATCAAGAACTATTTTAGACAGATTTTGAAAATATATTGAAACTAGTTTTCTCTGTTCATAAGGACAAATACTTGAGTTAGAAGTTCTAATTTTTAGAGTTAAAAGATTACCATAAAATCCCAGAAAAGTTTTAAGAATCTCGTGACACTAAATGGAAGCCTCAGGACTTTCCAGGACTTCAACTATGTCCTTTTTTCAGCCTGGAAAAACAGAAAAATTACCCATATCCTTTGTCACAGAGCTCTTATTTCAGTATTGGCAGGACAGGAGAAGAGGAAACTATGAAAAATCCCGAGTCTCGGGCTGGAGGGTAGGTTGCTCATTTAGAGCAAGAAGGAGAAAAGCTTTACCAGATAAGTTGATTTATATATTGCTACTGTTTGGAGCTACCTGTAGGATTGGGATGTGTTATCCTATAAATTGCAGAGAGATGGATGACTAGATAGAGGACGAGGAAGCCACAGGAGAGATTTACTTATTAAAAATCTCTATGATTTATTGTGTTGTGATCCCAGATAACCCAACGGACATCACCTTCACATGGTAGCAAGGGTCATGTGATGTACAACTAAAAGGATCCTGTAAATCTGCAATGGACTGTTACTGGCCATTTTCCTCTCTGATGTACAAATATTTGCCCAAGAAAAGGAAGTAAAACCCTTTAAGTGAAGCCCTTTTAACTATGGCAAAATATTTCAAGAAAATATGTTTGGGGCAATTGTTGCTCTAAATCTCCTGGAGTTATTTTCTTTCTTGTTTTGTGAGATTACTTTGTTATCTTTGTGGTTTTTTATCAGTATAATGCTTGTGTTTGGTGTGAGGAAAGGGTCCTATGGTTAATATTTTATTCTGGCAAAGCTCAGATCAATACATTGTGCTCTCTTTTTTAAATTTAATTTCATATAGGCTGCTGCTTTTCCAGGTTTGGCAGTTTCCTCCACAACCTTTCTGTCTACAGGTATTTGAAACTGATGTGAGTTTATCTCTCACAACTTTTGACTTAATATTGATGTTGTGACTTGGAACAAGAGCTCCAAGAGAGGGCAAGACGAGGTGTCCAGCCTTTATTTGCTGTGCAGCCCTTTTTGGCCTGTGAGTCTCAGCTCTCATAAACTATATGGAGTCCAACTTGACCCCAGCTTGTCAGGAAAGCTGTAACCTTCCTGCAAATCCTCACTCCCTCAAAGAATACTCAGGAAAAGAGACACAAGTAGGGAAATAGAATAAGGAATTTTTGAAGGGCACAAACATGTGACCTAGTTTTCACTGCCTTTTGGTGAAAAGTGTTTGTCTGACTGCTGTTTCTAAGTTCATAATACTTTTTTCCATGAAAAAATAGTATGAATTGTGTTACAGAAAATTCCTTTTCCTGCTGTCTGCTTGTACATCTACCTGGTAGAGAACTTTCTGTTGCAGTGTTCAGCTGACAAATGGAAATATTTAACAGCAACACATATTGGCTCTATTGACATTTTCATTTCAGATATATTATATTCCATTCATTTATGTAAAAGTCGAAAAGATAATGATTTTATTTAAACAGTGCTCTCAGGCTTTTCAAAAAGTATTCAAATGAAATATTTATAGAGGATTTTGTGTCATGAAATATTTGGAAGTTTTGACTTTGAAAGGTTGTTTTTAAAGCATTGTTTTAGTTTTGGGTTGTTTTTTTGTTTTGAATAAAATCTAGATGTTGGTATCTTGGAATTTATTGCATGATAGAAAATTCATCTTTTAATTAGCTTTATTTGTAATTAAGAAATTTCCCGTCTCTTTTTCGTAAGAATAACAGTGTTCCCTCCAGCTAAGTGACTAAATTCCACTTTGCATCTTTCAGGCTGTAAGAAGCATTAATTGAATGTGATATTCTTCTTCACTTCTTGGCCTACGATTACATGTAGTCAAACAGCAGTGTTGCTTTGCCCTCCAGTTGAATGCGTTTTAATTCCAGATTAAATGAGTCATTGTACATGGTGAGACAGAAGTATTTGTATTCTATAGATGTTGTTAATACTGGTGCACTAAAATGCAAAGCTGTTTAATTATCTGCATTTATCCTGCATCATTAAATACCTAATTTCTACTCAATCTGAAACCTGCTAGGTCTCTCAAGAATCCTCAATTATCCAGAGCAAGAGCTAGAAATGGAAGTGCAGTACTGCTGAAAAGCAGAGATTACCAGCATTACAACATGCTGTACAGCTTTTGTTTCACACCAGAAGATTCTGCAATGAAAAGCTAGTTTATATCATTTTTGGTGATGTATATTTTATTATCTCCTTCTTGTTCTTTCTAAGATCTGTAGAGCTGGTAAGACAAACAGCATGTTGCAGAAATCATTCCAGTAAAACAGAGGTGATACTCTAAAAAACTTGCTTAGCTTTAGTTCTTCCAGTTATATATCTAGAATGTGCCTGTTAACTTGGGGGCAGCTTAAAAGCTTTTCTGGCAATTGTTTGGGGTGCCCTTCCTAACGGGTCACTCGCCTGGTGAGAGACAGGATCAGACATCATAAACCAATTGCCAATAAAATTTTTCTGGGGTTCTTGGTCTCAGGGACCACTACTGATCTGATGTAGTGATGACCCTGCGGCCCTCTGCTTTGTGCTACAAGAAGAAGGTATGCAGTGGGGTTCCCTTTTGATGGGAAGGTACCACTGAAGAGAATCCCACTGTGGAAAAAAAGCTGAGGACTAATGCTTTCTAACACCACAGTCAGTGTGGCTGAAGGGATTGGAAAGCTCTCAAGAATTTAGGTCTTGACAGTTTTTGTGTTTTTTCATTGCGAAGAACAGCTTTGTATTTTTCAGAGGATGACCTCTGCAAGCACGTCACAAACTGACAAATATTTGCCTGTGAACTTCCTAGCTAAATGTCAGGCTGGGCTTCTGCCTGTGCTTCTGAAATGGACTCTGCCAGAAAAAGAGACAAAGGACTCCACTTCTCTTCCTGATTTTTATCTCCCTTTGCTGTTTTTGTCCTTACAAGGATCTTTCACACAGTGTAAACTTGAGTGTAGCAGGAAGAGCAGGACAGGCTCTCAGACCTAGCCTGCTGCTCATCTTGTGTCTTGCTCTCCTCCGAGCTCTGAGGAGCTGCCCAAGAATATCCAAAGAGTGTCTGTGGCTTCATCCATGTGAGAACCTCTGTTGTGTGGACAAGCTGATGAGATTTTAAATAAATGAAGTGAGTGCAGGTAACAATTGTTATATTTTAGCTTCTGAAGATCGTAAAGGTAAGAGCAAGATGCAAGAATCAACAGTTTTAAAATATTTATACTCTGAAAGAACACAGGTATTTGTGTGCTGAAAGCAACCGAAAACTTATGTTCACTCATCTTCCAAATAGCTCTTGTAAGGATATAAAATACTTAAGCAGAACGGACCCTGATCCTTGACTGTCACTGACTCACCTGGAAGCAGGTTTGGGCTTGTGATTTGGAGTAATATGCAAAGTGGGCTTTTAAGCTAGGGATAAACTGCAAATTTATCAATTTCTTAGTTTACCTTCTCTTTCTTTTTCCCTGCCTCCTGACAGATCATCATGGACAGACTCTCCCTCCCACCACTGGTCACATTAGGAGCACGCTGAAGGCTGCTCCTTCTTCAAGTCTTCTAGTAAACACAGGAATCACTTTCTAGAAATCCTTTCTGCATTTGCCCTTCCTGGTAGATCACATGCAGCACTCCAGTAGGAAACACCTCACTCTTCTAGCTCAAGTGGGATCCCATCGTTCTTATGCACGTGGCCAGGCTCTGTCCTTTGCTTTACTGTTGCCTTCTGCAGCATATCAGTGAGGTGTGTGATGGTGGCCTTTCTTTTGCTCACTTTATGAGTGATGATAGCATGATTTTACTAACAACCACGTACGGTAACTCAGCCTGGCATTGGTTTGCTATTTCAGTACTTACTTTTTCCCTACCAGTATGGATAGTCTGACAACATATTTTAGTGGTCTGTCATACAGACTCTTCTTCACGTTTGCTCAGCAGGCTAGGCATTTATTGATTTGTTTGGGGTTTGTCACAACAACTGGGGAAAAATATTTGAACGGTATTTTGGACAACGTCTGCCTCAAAAAAAGCTGTACAAATTGGCAAGGGAATTAAGAGACCTGAAGTAACTTTTAACTCTATTAACAGGATTTGAAGGAATATCCTTTTAGATAAATTTATGAAATCAGGACAGTAGATTGAATTATTTTGTATTTATAAGTAGGACTCACTATCAATAAAGATATGCAGTCTCTGACTTGACTGTGCATTGCTTAGGTTGGACTCAGAAGGAAAGGCATAAAGGAAAAATGATACTATAGATGCAGACATCAGTAAAGTCTTCAAGATTCCCATTTACATGCCTGGTAAGAATAGGCCTCCTAATGATAATGATTACAGAGAGAAGAATCAAGGCAAGGAGAAAAGTATGAAACTATTAAGGAGAAGCAGGCTTGAGAAAAGCTGAATTTGTTGATTTATGAAGGACACAATCTTTTCACTGAATAAAGACAACATATAATATTTTTGTATTTTTTTTGAAGATTGGGGTGGGGAAATTGAGGATCAAGCTAGATTTATCATTTTATTAGTATTGTATTTTGTAAGAACATATAGATATTTCTTTCTTATAACAGGCGTTCTGTATCACTTGTAAAATGATCAAGAAAGGATTCCCTCCACACAGAAAACATTTACTTTCCACACTCAAGGTTCACTTGACAAGGAGAGAGAATCAACTGGTGCTGTAATGACTTCCTTATTCTAAAAAAAAATTTGGAAGGGCACGGTGAACAAAGAAAGAAATGTTCATAAATCCAAGGTGTCCTTGAGGAGAACAAGGCTTCTAAAGCTTAGAAGATAAAGCAGCAAGCTCTGAGACTCATGGGGGCAGAAATTAATGGCAAACAGGAAAAGAATTAAAAGGATTCAATTGTTAGTAGTTTCAAAGGAACAGTTTCCTTTGTTTTCCTTGCCTTAAATGGAGGCTGATGTAGATCCTGGAGAACTAGGCTTAACCTTGATGCAGAGTCTGAAAAGAAGTTTGAAAGAAACATTTGTGGCTATTGACCCAAATAATAACCTAACACTGAGCATGATGTTGCACAGAACCCCACAGACCAGTGCTGAATGTGCACTTATGGTCTTCACAACCTCATGAGGACACCAGAAATGACCATCCCCCACCACCTTCAGCTTGGAAATGATAATGGAAAGGAGAGGACATCTGGGCTTCCAGAGAAGTGAAGCTCTCGGTAAGTCAGTCAGTCAGTCAGTTTTCTCTCTTTCATATCTTTATTATTCATTCTGTAAAGGTGACACTGCCAAACTGTAGCCATCTGAATGTCCAGCTTCCCATTTTAGAGCTTTCTGCTTGACCTGCTGCTCTCTATAAGGTAATACCTTCCCCCTTCTCTGGAGTACCTGAATGCAGTGGGATCAACAGCTCTCTGGAGCTGTCTCCATTTACTGCAGAGAATGCACAGACAACTGATTTAGGCTAAGCCGAACTCCTAGCTGTGGTGAGGGGAGAAGTATCCATCCAACTCTCACTCACTTGGGCTAGGTCTAAGTATGACAAAGAAAGAGGAAAAAAAAAAGGAGTGAGTGCTCCAGTAAAGGCAAGTAGAAGCAGCTAGGTGGAAATAAAGGCAGCAGATCCTTACTGCAGGCTCTGTAAGGGCAAAATCTGATGTGTGGATGTGACTGGGTTAATGGCACTTGCTGTGATACCATTGCCTACTGAAAGCTGGCTGTCCCAGAGGACAGGGATACAACTAGTGCAAGAGTTATTCAAGCAGAGGAAATGCCATATGAATGACCATCACATCTCATTCCCTGGTATCACTGGCTGTGGTGACCTCCAGGGTGAGCCTCTAAGAGAAAGGAGAGTTGCGATGGAGATGTGCTGACCGAGAAGGTGGACAGCGTAAGAGATGGCAGAGTGAGGAAGTGTCCAGTGAAGTCAGGGAAGTAAAAGGGTGCAGCCTTCCTGAAGAAGCCACCTTCTAGCAGGGAAGTTTAAGCATGCCCAGCTGAGGAGAACCATGTTTATGTCTTGTATCAGGCCCCCAAAATGACTTAATGAAAAAGAGAGACAAGATATCAAAGATATTTTCAGAAAGATGTGGTGTTGAGATTTGGGTCATCAGGCTGAGGTCCAAAGAACTGAGCAGCCCCAGGAAGAAAGCAGGAGATCTCTGCCTTGAAGTTCCCACTCCCTTCACAAGGGTTACAATATAAAGAGAGGACAGTACTTCTCCCTGGGAGAAGCAAAATTTGACTAACCAAGTACCTTGCTGCTCTGTTAATTTCTGTCCTTTTCTTTTGCCTGTGATCTCTTCAGACAGTTACCACTTGAAACATGTTGTGCTGCCATTTTAATAACTTTCCTTCCTTGGAGGTGGAAGATGTGCAAAACCTGTTGAAGAATGCATGCAAGGTTTAGGTAGCACTGGTGAGTTCTTTGATAATTTTTAAAATTTCTGACCATCTCTACTTCTGCAACCATTCTACAAATGAAGAGAAGTGTCTATAATTCTCAAGCAGGGAGTTGGGGTAGGCAAAAGATTTTCAGAGTTCACACCGTATTGAAATAGGCCAGTGGGAGGCTATGTTGGGAACGTCTAGTATTTTCCATTCTAATTTGGAAACAGTCTCTCAGTATATCTGATTGCTCTAGTACAAAGCTATTACCTTGGACAAGAACCAAGATGGCTGGTGATCCAACATCAGCTGCATCTATGTGAGTGGAAAAAGTAGATGAAGGTGGTTTGGGCATAGTGATCCCTGAATGCTAATGAAGAGAGAAACATATTTGGCAGCATTACAAGTCAGGCACTCTGAGGATTTCAAAATTGTGTCCTTTTTTTATAACAATAATAAATTTGTTAGTTACGTGGGGAAACATTGTGAAAAATGAATGTCTTTTACTGCATTCAGAGCCATTCCTCCAAATCCAGTGAGATAATGGCCAATAAAACTTTGAGCTGGGAGGCTGAGTTCTGCATAGCTAAAGCCTTCATTATGTGTGGTTTTAGAAAATGTACACGTGTGCCAGAGTGTCTCATTGTTCTTTTGCTGTTTTATTATTTTGTTAGTATGAAGTGGCTCTGATTCCAGCTATGAAATCCAAGTTTATCTTATATTGATCCTGCTGTCCATGTATAGGTCCTTAGCAGCTTTGCAGGATGCTGTTAAGAGCAGTTAGGTTTTATTTGCAGCCGAACCATACTGTACTCTGCTCTGTATTGAAACAAATCACATCTCAGTCCAAATGTACTTGATTTACTTTTTTTTTTTTTTTTCCTTGTAGAGGTTTGTAATTGAGACCCCACCCCACCCCTCCCCATTTATTGAATGCTTAGCAGCACTCACAGGCCAACATACTTGGGCATCCCCAGGGGAATGTGACTTTGCAATTCCCAGAACTGCATTGTTAAACAGTAGTCTCTGCTGTGGGCCCATAATATAGCATCCATAGTCTCATCAGAATACTCTTGTCTTTATAGTATAAGCCAGATTCTTCATTAGGTGTTAGGCTGAAACTCATCATTAGGTTATCTGCTGCAGCTTCTAGGATAATATAGGTTTCCTTTATATCTTTGACAAATCTAATAACTCCTTCTTTGACAAAAGCTTCTATTTGGCCAGGCTGGAATAAAACTATGAGCTTTTCTATAACCAAGTTCAGTTTTCAGCACTCAGTGAAAGTACTCCATCTTATGAGAAGTTACTGTCTGAATCTGTAGGTGTGTCACATTAACTGTCCACTTGTTGGTTCTTTAAATGTTATAAATGCAATTCACAACAACAATACTTCCCACGTAGTGCCTTTTTTTTTTTGTTCCTAACTGGTGTATAGTTTACAAAATGATGTATATGCTAGTGCCCTTCATCGGGTCTTTGGAGGGATGGGGCTACAGACACAATGACTTCAAACAGCATTGGAATACTACAGTCTTTAGGATGGGATATGTGCGGTCTATTTGTAGTGCAACCAATTCTATGGTAGGAAAAAGGCAGAACAAAGCCAAGAGACAAGGACACGCGCTTGCATAAAAGCTCTACACAGACAAATCACAGAATATTTAAAAAATAGAAGATAGGTGTGGTACACAAAAAACTAATTAAGAGCTTGTTGGTTTAGTGGAAACCTGGCGATGTTCTGGCAACACAAAGGGTCTTACAAAAGATCATTAGAAGTGTGTATTAGTGCAGCATCATTGATATATCTCATCAGATCCAAAGTGATCTCCCTGAGGGACTGTGCCATGTGTTTTCTCAGCATAGAGGGAAAAATGCTTGACAAAATGATGTCTGTGGACCGCATCAAGCCTTGGCAGGGGAGACTGGGCGCAAAGAGCATTAAGAGTAAGACCCTACCATTTACAGACACTATGGTGGCAGGAGAGTTGGGGATGGGCTGGCTCCATGTATCACATGTACGGGGCTGTGTAAAGGGTGTGCTATACCAAAAGGGTGTAGAGAGATTTTCTGTTCCCTGTAGCAGGTTACAACACAGACATACCACTAGGAAAACTCTTCCTGAAGTCACTCAGACAAATTTTGCTGCTGGTTATATGTATTTGGAGAAATGCCATATTCTTCAGTACTGTCTCTTGGATGTACACAGCCAACGATGGGGGATCAGACCCTTCTTTTTATCTAAAGAGTCAGAAGCAATTGCACTCAGAAGATTTTAAAGGAGAGAACTGAAACCAGAGGATTACTTTCGTTTTGTTTGATTTTAGAGACAGACATTAAGGTTTTAATTTTTTTTGTCTGGCTGTCAGATGCAGTCAGGTTTACCATGGTTAATTTTAGAGAACTAAAATATAAACCAAAATAACTTAAAGCCAGAACCAACTTTCATCCTTTCCCAGTCAGCATGTTTGTAAACAATAAGGTATTACAAAACATACTTCTAATTGTGTGGTACTGTTTCTCCTGCAAGGATGAGCAACCATTTGCACCCATCGTGAGCAGCGTTCCACTAAATATTTGGAGATCATCTATAAACCGCAGAAAGAGGTCCAGATGGTTCCCTGACATTGGCTGCCTGACATCCATGTGCTTTTGATAACACAGCACGCTCTTTTTTCTCCGCTCCTTCCTTAGTCTTCTGCTTCTCCTGCTGCTGGCCAGCAGGCTACAAAACAAGTGGCCCCTTCCAGTTTACTCTCTTTGCTGAAAACTCTGGTAAGTCCACTCAGGCCACATGCTGACAGAAGTCATCTCCTCTCTCCTCACCCCCTCATCTCTGTACTCCTTTCTGGGGACAAACACAGGCACTTAAAGGGCTTTAATTACCTCCTACTATGGCTTGCCATGTTGGACAGCCCCAGCTCAGGAAACAGCATCCGTGAAAGAGTGACACTGAAGTCCTGTCACATCTTTTTGGCAAAGGAAAAAAGGGGAAGGCTCAGTTTTACCATGAGAGATTTGAAGCTTCTGTGCTGGTATCCAAAGTCTCTCTAGGACCAGAGCGCTTGAACGGGAGTCTTGTGTTGGGTGGGTAGGCTTGGGTCTGCACCAAATCACAGGAATGAGTGGTGGGAAGATGGAGCGGGCTTCAGCTGGGGGCATGCATCCTCGTTAGCACACTCTGGGTTCATTATTTTCTGATAAGAGGTTAAATGTTTAGCCCCTCTCCTTTTCTCTTTTTGCAATTGCTTTGCCCACTGCTAATTTACATTGCAGGCATGAAAGAAATCTTTGTGTTCAAATGAAAAGCATAAAACTTCACTCTAGAGACAATTAAAAATGAACAGACAAAATATAATATACTGAACAATATTCAAATATTTTTAAACTTTTTTTTTCCAGAAAAATACATCTGCAGATCTGTGTGCCACTGCAGAAGTTAGTCTAGAGGGATTTGATCCATCAAACAGAACAATATAATGACTTTTGATCTCTACTTAAGTGGTGAAAGAATGGAAATAAGAAAAAAAAGAAGAAAAGCAGCACAGAAGGTAGAAATTGTGGAGAATACACTGGAATTTCTGGAACATTTTACACTTCAAAAGTAAGCACAGATGGGTTGTGAACTGCTTCATAGTTGTCATAGGACCTGCCTTAAAAAGTCTGTCAGAGGCCAAGGCGCTGATTTATTTTTAAACTGGACTCTGGCAGTAGAGCAAACCCAACAGAAAGGGAGTGTTTTCTAGACGTAGTGGCCACTGACTGCAGAGCACTGGTGCCACAGGTATCATTCAGGTGTCTGTCTCCAGATACGGTTCAAATGTCCAAAGGCTGTCTGAGGTCAGAAACGGCAATGACAAATTTTGTGCCTGAGCAGATATTACCTGTACTTCAGGAATGAAGGCTAACTTGATAGAAATGCAGTCTTCTGCCCAGATCCAGTCCAGATCAAACTTGTACTGCTGAGTGCTCTGCTAGTGGAGAGACCCAGAGCCTGTGTCTGTGAAACCCTGGTTTTACCCCTCTCCTCAGAGTACCAAATATCCTGGTTTTATGTCACATACAACAGGCAGTAGCATAGAAAGACAGAGCTCATGGTTCCCTCTGTCACCTGAAAAGTTGTCTACCTGGCATATGGGTAGTTTCTCAAAGATATGCTTCCTGCTTTTCTCACAGCAAAACTACACTGAAGAGAAAAGATTTATTAAAACACAAACCGAAGAGAAGTGGGAGGATGAGGGGAGCCACTGGTACGGGGTAACTTTCTCCTGAAACAGTGCAACTAGGTTGTGTCATGATTGGACTTTGTCATGGAAAATTAGCCTTGAAGAGGACCTTAAGAGACCATTAAACCATCTTTCCTTCTGAAGGCAAGTGCAACTATATCAATGTCATCCCTGACAGATGAGTGTCTAACTCTTAAAGGTATCCAGAGATATGGAGGCTTTAAGCTGAGGCCTCAAAGATTAAATAAGCATTAACAAGGTATAGCAATGAACAGCTGTGATCACTAGAATTAAGCCTGTATTCTAAGGAGCTGAAAAAATTAATCATCATTTAAAAATATCAGTGTGTGGGCTAATTAGCCAAGCCACAAAGCTAATTCATAATTAAGCTCTGGAGAAAGCTGAGCCAGTAAATATCTTGTCTTGGTCGTCCTTTTTTTGTTTGTCTTCCCTCCCCCCCCAACCCCCCCCAAATTGAGCACTGTCTTTTATGATATTGATTTGTCAAAAGCTGCATAACATCTTAATACCTTTTGGAAATGGGGAGGGAGGGATGAATGCAGTCAGAATTTAAGGCATTCCATGTGATTTTATCCATGAGTTACCTTCCATCTTCATTTCACATGGGGTGGAGGAGAGCAGGTGGTGTGTTGTCAGGCAGTAACTACTAAAGGCTCTCCAACTTCTTACCTGCCTCAACTTAGAAGCCACTAAGCTTCCCACTATGGGTTTGCAAAAACTGCTGCTGAAAATCTGTATTTATTACTAACTTGAGTTTATCTGGTTCAGATATCTGGCCAACTGTTTTTGTCTCTTTTATGCTTACTATGGCCTTCTTTTAGCATCCTTTCTCTCCAAAATTGCTGAGGGATGTATGGGGAAAATTATTTCTGAACTGTAGTCTTAACTTCAGAATTGAGTCATGAGTTATTGTCTGAGAATTTGGTCCTTAAAACTAAACTGTCAGCAGGAATCACTGAAATTGCTAGGAAATATGCTGTTAAAAAATTCAGTTTGTTTTTACCTGGACAACTTCTTATCAAGCTCTGCTGAGATTTGACTCCAAGCCTAGTACAGCCGAAGGAGACTACTGTTTGCACTTCAGCAAGGCTGGGATTTGGACATAAGTTAGGCTTCCTTTATAGTGCAGATTTAATTCTGTTACATACCTTCATCTCTCTGATATTTCGCTCCAGAGCTGATGTAGTGAAGGCTACAAGGTTTTGAGCTGAGAACATCCTTTACAGATAGAAATCCCTTTTCTAAAACAGGAAAAAGAGAAGTTCAACACTTTGTTGGCGATGTGGACAGTGGGATAGAGTGCACCCTCAGCAAGTTCGCCGAAGACACCAAGCTGTGTGGTGCCGTCGACACCCTGGAAGGGAGGAATGCCATCCAGAGGGACCTGGACAGGCTGGAGAGGTGGGCCCGTGCCAACCTCATGAAATTCAACCAGGCCAAGTGCAAGGTCCTGCACCTGGGTTGTGGCAATCCTAGCCACAAATACAGGCTGGGCGGAGAATGGATTGAGAGTAGCCCTGAGGAGAAGGACTTGGGAGTGATGGTGGATGAGAAGCTCAACGTGAGCTGGCAATGCGCCATTGCAGCCCAGAAGGCCAACTGCATCCTGGGCTGCATCAAGAGGGCATGGCCAGCAGGTCGAGGGAGGTGATTCTCCCCCCTCTACTCTGCCCTGGTGAGACCCCACCTGGAGTACTGTGTCCAGTTCTGGAGCCCCCAACATAAGAAGGACATGGACCAGGTGGAGAAGGTCCAGAGGAGGGCCACAAAGATGATCAGAGGGCTGGAGCACCTTTCCTATGAGGACAGGCTGAGAGAGCTGGGGCTGTTCAGCCTGGAGAAGAGGAGGCTCCGGGGAGACCTGATAGCGGTCTTCCAATACCTCAAGGGGGCCTACAGGAAAGATGGGGAGAGGCTGTTCAGTAGGGCCTGTTGTGACAGGATGAGGGGAAATGGTTTTAAAATAGAGGGAGGTAGATTTAGATTGGATATTAGGAAAATTTTTTTTACAATGAGAGTTGTAGAGCACTGGCACAGGTTGCCCAGAGAGGTGGTGGATGCCCCATCCCTGGAAACGTTCAAGGCCAGGCTGGATGAGGCTCTGAGCAACCTGATCTAGTCAGGGATGTCCCTGCTTCTTGCAGGGGGGTTGGACTAGATGACCTTTGAAAGTCCCTTCCAACGCTAACCATTCTATGATTCTATGATTCTAAGTGAATTGCAGAGCTTCAGAAATAGCACAGAAACCTATATTCTGCTTGCAAATGCACCTTTCATAGCTCCCGCAGGGGCTGTAGCTCAGCCCCGTGCAACAAAGGCAGCAATCTGGGTGTGGAATAACACGTAAAAAGCTGTGTTATGATATACACTCACAATAAAGCTACCTTACAGCAGGTAGGAAATCTTCTAATTGCTTTGAATATGTGTTGGAAGGTTGCCTCAATGCAGAGAGTTTGCATGGAAATGGAGCTGAGGGTGGCAAAGCGGGACTTTGAAGGTTCAGTCTGGTCCCATGAAGCTGCAGTTAGCTCAGGCCTGGGGCATGGTAAAGAGAGGTGAGCCAAAATCCAGCACCTTTGGCTAGGCATGGGAAGCAAGACCTTGCATTTACGGCTAATGAGAGGTGTCATAGAATCATATAATGGTTGGAAGGGACCTTCAAAGGTCTTGTAGTCCGACCCCCCTGCAAGGAGCAGGGACATCAGATCAGGTTGCTCAGAGCCTCATCCAATTGGCCTTGAACGTTTCCAGGGCCAACGTAGCTCTAGGCAGCTGGGCTCCATCCAACAGAGTCTGCTTTGCTTTGGTTTTGTTTCTTGTACAATGAGACTGGGTTTAAATTACAGTGGGTCCGTGGAGTGAAATCTGACTTTTAAAAAATGATCCAGAAAAGAGATTCAGCTGACCCTGCATGCTTTTTCCCAGCTCGCAGAGTTGTCACTTCCTTTCTTTGCAGAATTCTGTCATGTCTAAGGCATGGCGTGGGCAAGAATACACAGGTTCACAAGATGCATAAATAAATACACACCTGCAGTTTACTCTGGTAGTGGTGGCATCACAGTATGGGACAGGCCATGTTGAAAGCAAACCAGCTGTCAAATCCTGCTCTCTCCACACCAGTACATGATTAGGATCACAGGTTGGATTGTGCCCCAGCTGTCCCCAAAAGATCACACAGGGTGCAGTCTAGCTACATGCGTGTATCATCCTAGTCCAATGCATTGCCTTTAGGGATCAGTGGGAAGACAGGGTCCAGTGGGAAGACAGGGTCCAAGGGTCACCAGGCTATTGATGGTGGGAAAAGAGATTGGAGGGCTGGTAGGAGGCTGCATCCTAATTCCATCAGTGTGGCATAGGTTGGTTTTTTTGTGGCTCTGATGTAGTTTTCTGCATCAACAGGCTGCTGAATCTACCAGGGAGTGTTAAGACCATGGAGGATCATATTGCTTTTTTTGGGAGTGATGAGTTTCTAGCCCTTATTGCGAAAATTTGCAGATGAAATCTTAAAAATGATGAAATTTATAAAAAAGTAGTGAGAAACAAAAGACACAGGAACATTCATGCTGTGATATTCTGTCATCATGTTTAACACAGTTCATAGCAAATGTGTGTGTGTAAATAAGTATATACACTTCTGTTTATTAAGCAATTTTTCTCTCTGCTTACGATTCTAGGATTTTTTCTTATTAAAATGAATAAAATACATAGTTTTATATCACCTATATTTGCAATCCCATTGTAAAACAAAAGTTTTGTGGTAGCTTCTGTTGGTGCATCTCAAGAACAAATATCTAAATCTGGTTTATTTAGATACACCAAACACATTTTGCCACAATGACAGAAATTATAAAACCTTTTGGAATGTCACTTTTTATTTGCCTGAATGGAAAATAAACAAGCTCCTTGTTCATCCCCACCTCAAACAACAACGATCTGGAAATTGTTTTAAAAGGTGGAAAACACCCGTAGGAGATACAAAATGAGGAAATAGAATTGTCAACTTTCCCAAATGATTAATCCTGGATTTTAAACTAGACAAACAAAATTTCATTTCAAACAAAGTTTTCAGAAAATCACGACTAGATGAGAGGACAGCTTTCCATTGGCCCAGTTTAGTTTATTTTCATCTATACTGCACGGTATTCTTTTCTGTGATTAATCCCATGGGAAATCTCAATGTGAAGCAAATTATGGGAAAAGAATCTAGTGAATGTAGTTTTGCAACTTTAAAAACACAACCATTCCCAGGATGTTCGGGTTGCTGTTCAGAGTGAAGGCAAAGGAGACAAGCGAGACAAGCGCAGGATGTTGAGGGCTGGACCTCCACCTCCCATCAGCACCTTCCTTGTGTGCTATGTGCTATCGCAATGCAATGGCAGAGCCATAGGTTTGGGGTGGTGGTGGTGCCACCAACCTTACTTTAGTAGAGCCGTGCAAGGATACGTCTGCAGACCAGACTACAAATGTGAATAACTTGCTATTGGCTGTTTCCATCAGTAGGAGAAGTTTTGTACTACTTTTCCTACTGTGCGTAACAGTTTCCTCTGCCAACAGTTTCATTGATCAAGGTAAAAATGAAGGTAGGGAGCTGACATTTGCTGTCCTCTCCACAGAGAGAGGAATGCTGGCTCTGCAACCTTGTGAATGACGGAAAAAAAATGAAATTGCCTTGCTCCCCTTCTGCAGAGCACTCATTAACCTCGCTAACGGGGAAGGAGGTAGCTTTTTAAAACGCTGTGCCTGGGGGATTACACATGCAACACCTCTTAATGTCAGCTTTCATGTTTCTGAGTAAGTATGCACCCTCCTGAAAACATAACCTGGGCGAGCAGAGGTTCCAACTGCAGATTCATCACAAGGGGATAGAGGAGAAAAAGGGATACAAAATAAGGCCAAACCCAGCCCTGTTTATGACAAACGAATATCTACTTGTTTATATTTGTAAGTGTAAACTTCAAATAGTAGATATATATATTATTCAGTGTGAAAAATAAAAGGCTATTCACCAATATTTTAATATTATGCTTTTATAAAATGACACTTTCCAGAGCCGTCCATGACTTTAAGCCATATCATGGCTAAAAATATTAAGGGAAGGATCACCACAGCAACAATCACATTGCTCCCCTTCTGCAGAGGCAGTGGAAAAACACTCAAACTTTGCCAATCTGAATAAATTATCCAGATTGTCAGAACTGTAAGGAAAGCTGTATGTAATCAGCTCTGTCTATGTGTGTGCCTGTCAGTGTGCACACATGTGTTAACTAGATTGCAGCCTATTAAATATGTATGTCAAAGGGGACAGTTCTGAAAATATGCTCAAGAGAAAAAAAATTACCATGGTCGTACCTTAATAGGCCAGCAGATACCATGCACAGCATGGTGCTCACTGCAGTGCTGAGGGGCTCCAGTCCAGCTGCTCAGCCAGCCTCTCCTGCCTGTGATGGCCTGGAGATGGGACAGGAGGACACCAGTGCCCTCCTGGTCTTGCTTCAGTGTGAAGCTGGGAAAGGGTAGTTTGCTCACTCTGATTTGGGAGTACAGATGCACTCTTATTCCAGCCTGACAATTGTTTCTATGTGTTGGCTGCAGTTTGCCAAAGAAAATCATTTTGCTAGCCAGGGAAGGAAGAACAAGGGTGGAAGGGTGAGGGTTGGGAGCAATATTGTCACAGCTTGACTTTAAGTGCCTTGTGCAGGAGCCCGCACTGGAAGCTTCCTCTTACCAGGCTGCCAGTATGGTCAGGAGAGAGAGGCTAGCTTTTTTTAGAGGCAGCCCAAGGGAAGGATGTGACTTAGAATAGAGGTAATGATGTCAAAATCTTTACCAACTTCAGGATGCACCAAAGACTCCAAAATCATGTTAGGGAAGCCCAAATGCATGTGGCATTTGAGGACAGACAGAAAAGGTTAGGCTTGGGGTGCAAAGGCTGCGTGTTTCTGTTCCTGCTTCTCCTGTCGGTAGGAAGGGCCCTTGTTTAGCTGTTTGTTGGTTCTGCACTAAAAGCTGGATTGTCAGGCAGCCAGTGGGCTGTCATTGTTTTTTGGCTTGGGTTTCTAGCTAGAAATGTCCCTTAGTTTTTCTGGGACCATACATTTTAAATAAACAGTGTGTGATTGGTCTCTGTTCTTTAGCCTTTTATACTTTTCAGGCTCATAGATGTTTTGTAAAGGCGGTGTGTGCTCCTGCTGAACAAATTTAAGTCTACTGATAACAGACTTTCTTCTCTTTATTTTCTTTCATGCAGACTTGGGCTTGGCTGGATGACCTAAGTAATGCCAGCTGTGTCCCGGCCCCATTTAGAGCACACACCGAATGCAGTATATACAGTGCAGTATATACAGTAACGTTGATGCAGACTGAATTCCAGTAATCACCTGTACCTGATGGTAACATGGCTGGAAAATGGTTAAGGTGGCTGCTGTCAAAAGTGTATGGGGCTTTCTCCTGACTTGCAGTATGTGCTGTTCAGGGCCCTCAGGTGCCAGCGGCAGAAAAGGGTACCTGAGCAAGCGGGAGGTTTAAGTTCAAAGACCATCTGTGGTATTCACTGCCGTTACCTTCAGCTCACTGTAAAGAACAGTTCGTGGCAAAATTCATTACTCTGCGATATTCTGCTTTTCATTTTTTAAAATCAAGTTATAAAATTTGCTTGCCAATTAATTTCAAGAACCCTATGTGCCCATCCACTCCTCTCTCCCTTTTCTGTCCTTTGCTATCTGCCACCTTGCTGCGCCCACTGTGGCTCCAAGGCTGGCAGCCTGCTGAACTGCAGAGTCTTGCCACATGGCATGCGCCTTTGGGCAGGATTTTGTGCTGGCTGGCAGTGACACTGAACCATTGCAGTGGGGAAAAGCTAACAGCGGCAGCTGGAGTTAATGAATCCTACATCACCCTGCAACAGGGATGGGAATCCCAGAGCTCAGGGGGTTTTAATGGAGGACTGCGGCAATCTTGATGTGTGAGTGACTGGAGGAGATGAAAGCACATCTAGATGGGCTAAGGAATACATATGCGCTGGAACTTTTTTGCATTATATTTTATTCAATGCTTGTGCATTATTTTTTTTTTCCCATCTCTTTTTAAGGTTCACTTGTTTTTCTGGGTAAGAAAAAAGAGTGGTATATATGGATAGATGAATGTCTACTATGATTCTGTTATTGTGTGCTGGACCTTTAAAAATAAAGTGTTCCCCAGGCAGTAATCGAGGAGGGATTGCTATGCATCAATGCAAGATGGCCCTTACAGTGAGTTACACACTTGTTTTTCTCTCGTGTAGCCGTTATTTCTCTCCTCGCTTGTTTGATTTAATTTGAAACAAAACCCATCCCGCTTGCAGGCAATTTTGATTTAGGTGTTCAGGAAATGGAACATGATTAGGCCTATGGTAAAGACCACTGAGGAAATCCTACAAGAACAGCACGTTGCTTCACCCAACAGACCAGATGCTTTCATCATCCTGTCAAAGCCAGGTCTGGTCAGGATATCTCCTCTGCACCACTCCGATGTACCTGTTAGGACAATGGATTCTGAACTAGATAATAATCCAGGTTGATTTTCTTTCCCCTTCAAACTCCCTGCCTCCAAACTAAGGTCCATATATTACAATCAACACCCTGGTCTACAAAGCTGAATGGATTCCTAGCTGCAAAACACATCTGGGTTCCTGATAATGACATAATATCTAAGAAGCCACCAATTTCTTTCATCCAGATCTACTGGGTGAAAGTCTCAAATATCAAGGCTGTATCTAGACCAGCTGCAGGTCAGATGCTTCTACTGCATATGTATGTTTGTCACAGAATAGGCTTGCTTGTGATATAGTCTGGGAAAAAGAGACTCAGCAGCCTCTAAGCTGAATGTGGCCTGACAGAGTGCTTTCCTGAAGGCCTATTTTATTCTCTCTGTTGTACCTTCCTGTCAAACATGATGGAAAAATCAATGACGAATAGGAGATCCTTAATCTCCATGGATACTTGTCCCTGCATGGTGTCAAAATCTGAATTCGTTTTTTATTTTCTCATATTTTACATATGACTAATTTACCTAAGAAGGGGAGGGGAAAGAAGGCGGCTATTTGGAGTTGAGGTGAAAAATGAGAGAAAGGAAATTTGGCAGTGGTTCTCAGCTGGAGCTACTGGGAGGCCTCCAGAAGCCTGTCCCATACCTTCATCCCCTGAGCTTGCAGTCGGCTCTCATGCTTTGTTCTGTGCTCACAGCAGGATCTCGGGGGAACACAGCTGCTGCAGCTGCTCGTAGACCAAAAGGTGACCTTTTGAGTAGCCAAAGAATGATGCATTATTTAGTGCATTCCTGGCTAAAATGGAAATGAAGTTATTTCATGAGCAGAACAATTTGTTTGTCCTTTTACTTGGATGCATCCTCTTTGCACTACGTAATAGTATGGCGTACGCACCACTCCTCGTGGTTTATTCTGGGTAAAGCTTTTGATAAGACAGGTATTGCACTTTGAAAAACGTGGACTGTTAATTAGAAAGACCCTACTAGCCAAATGTCATAAACTTCAGTTTAGAGGCATTAAGTTTGCAAAAAACAGCTCCAATTTAAATCATGTGTAGGAGTGAAAGCTTCCTGGTGAAGATTATTTCTCTAGACTATCAGCTGATACTGGTAAGTATCATAACCAGCTGTTATTTTAATATGAAGTATTTTACTTCTTTCAATTAATCAAGAGTTTCTTGGAAGGTGCCATAGCAGGACATTCATTCTGGGAATGTTTAATGAATAGAGCATTTGTCATTCACGTAGACAGAGGCATCGACAACGGCCTCCCAGTGATCTGTGATAGCCAGGTACTTAGACACTCTGTCTATCTGTGGGGCGAAGGAGGGGGGGCAGATGGGAACAATTTTTCACAATGTCTCACTTTAAATTTTCTATGTAGTCTTCCAGACAGAGATTCAAAGAACCTGAGGCTAGAGCCTACCTCTCCTGCTGACTGGGAATGAAGACTGCAATATACTCTGCTGCAAGTCCATCTGCTCTTGAACTTTATAAATACCTTTAAAAAGATCTATCTAATAGTGTTTTTTCCTTTCAACACCATTTATGAAGGCTTGAAAGCAGTAGTAATCACATGTTTCCGATGAAGAGAGCTGAATTGCCAAGGTAACAATTAATTTGAGACTGGCCAGTTTTCTCTTAGAGTTAAGCAAGTGGAGGGACATGGGGGAAGATCCTGCGCTTACCAGGAATTTCACTGACCTCAACAAGCCCTGAAACATAGGCTTGTTGAGAAGAAATCTGCATAAATGAAGAGGTGCTTAGCAGACCATGCTATCTCATTGCCCAATCTCCAGTGGTAAAAATTCTCCATAAAATGATAGGTATCTGCTTCCATGGGATTATTTTTATTAGTAAAAGATTAGATGGGGTAAGGCAAGTAAACAGGGATTCCGTAAATGACTACAAGTCAGTTTCAGTTGCCTGTTTGGCATTGTCTTGTTACAACAGACAGCACAGGATGACAAAAAATGACCATGTTTCTACTCTGAAGATAAACTGCCTTTGAAAAGAAAGGAATGAAACCCAGCTCTATGATTTCTAGGATCCCAGTTAATTAAAATGGACGTGACTGGAGAAGCACAAACACCTAAGCAGCTTTCAAGCCATTTCTCTGGCATGTTCTTACTGACTCTGAACCCTTATTTCCAACCATTGTGTCTGCTCACCCTGTTGCAGCATCCTTCATAACCAGCCTCCCCGCAAAGGATTCAGCAGACATGGTCTGAGAGAAGAGCTGAGCACAAGCTGGTAAGCATTCACTGCAGGGAGTTCTAAGTGCTGTGGGATTTAGTCAAACAGCAAAGTACAAGCTTCTACTATGACTCATCTGGTGTAAAACTAGTGCTAAGTATTGTACATAATTAAGACAACATTATTACAGTGAGATAACACTTCTTTTTTTGGCATGGTTAAAGTCTTGAAAAGGTGTAATGTTTTCAGCCTTCAGAGCTGTGAAGATGATAAAGAGTTCTGATGGGAGTTCATTTGAAAAGATATCATGGCTACAGTGAATTTAGACCATAATTTGTGTTATTCCTGAAGCTCTGAGTGTATATTTCAGTCACCTTCATGAAAGGCTGTGGTTTTTGTGTGAATAAACACAACCTTAAAGTAGTATTCATTAGATAAGACTTGCAACAATGGCCTCTCTAGACATTTCAAGAATTTGCTGATTTTTATGCCCACAAATCACGTATTTTATTTTGAGCTACATTTCTTAAGGAGGTGTTATTGGTATTTCAAGCAACAGA
The DNA here is from genome assembly GCA_009806455.1 of Tetrax tetrax. Classification (NCBI taxonomy): domain Eukaryota; kingdom Metazoa; phylum Chordata; class Aves; order Otidiformes; family Otididae; genus Tetrax; species Tetrax tetrax. Next base: position 102,207 of record WHYT01014445.1, on the reverse strand, counting down.
CACAAAAAATGTATTTACCATTGAATGCAATAGAAAATGTAGGCAACAGTGGTGTCAGAGAGCTATAGATTCAACATTTAAACACTGACTGTCAACAGGTATGGAACAGAAGTGTTAGTCAGCCAGTGTTCCTACCAATGGCAAAAGTTAAACAAGTAGGTCATTACAATTTGCCTACTGGCCCCAACTTTTTCCTTCAGAGGTTCACAGATCAAGTTTACTTTTTATGAATGCAGGTTCTTGATTAAAATTTATAGTGGTATAATGAAAACAAATTCAGCTTATTGGTTGCTCAAAATCCATTTATTCAGGTTACTTGCTTCTCATTATCCTTAACTAGTAACTGTTCTTTATGATGTTATGATGTTGTTTCTGTTCTTTGATTAGCTGTCTGACTTGCAAGCAAGAGGTGGCAAATCAGACTGCAAGATGATGACATGGACCGTTTTAAGGGTAAGGACTTTGAATGAACCAATTTCCATCTGTGTATTTCACTGGATGGTTTTGAAGCATGTTTTATCCTCTTGCTTGAAAATGCATTGGCTACTTCTTCAACCTATTGTTGTTACCACTTTTCTTATAATTTACTAACATGCTGCTTGTACCCTATTTTCATGCACATCTCCAGGGAATTATCCAAGTGAGTTACAGGAACTACAGGGTTTCAGGAGGAATCCCAGGCAAACAAGACACTTTAGTCAAGGCATCTGACCTACAGCCAGTGAGCCCCTTCTTTTTGTATGAGTTGAACAAACTAAATTTTTACAGTCTCAAGATTACGAATTCCAAGGGCCCTTCTGAGAAAATGATAGTTTAATATCAGAGATAGATCAATTCCCATTTTGTTTGCACTGCTGTTTTCCGGATGAGTTTCCAATCTATTAGTGAAGTAGTAAATGCTCCCCCAGCAACCAACCATTGATGTTTTGAAAGCAAATCAAAAGCAGTGTAAGGTTATTGAAGAAAATGGCTTGAAAGGAAAAGAGTGAAAGATCATTCCTATGACAGCTGCAAAAGTTTGTGAAGATTGCAGCTGAGAGAGAGATGGGTTGGAGAGGGATCAGGAGTCAAGGAGAAGACACTGCCTGCAGAGCTTTGTCCTAGCACGCCTTCTTGCAGGCTCACAGTCTAAAACTTTGTAGAGGTTGATCTGTTAGGAGGTAGAATTGTGGAAGAGGCTAGATAAGTGTCAAATGGAGAGGGCACCTGTTGACCGTGGTTATTACCTTGGACTTTGTATGATTTTGACAGGATTTACACAGCTTCTGGACACATGAGAGAAATACAGTTATTCTTCATAACACATAGGGTTTTAACACTAGCTGAGCAGCCAGGGACCTTGCTGTGGGTGTGTGCTGCAGTTGCCCTCCCGATGCAGTGTCTCTCAGCTGATCTGACTTTTATCTTTACTCCAACCATGAACTCACTATGAGCACAAAGGGGAAAGTATTTGTAGTCTGCTGTGCACATTGACAGTAATTTTGTGGATGCGACATGACAGAATAGAGAGACAGATATGTGAAGCATTTAGAAGGCATTAATTTCTTCTTACGTTCTCCTTTTTCAAACCATACTGCAAAAGGTTACAGTGGGAATAGCAAAGGAAAGAACTTGCCGATTTCGCAAAAATCAAAGCCTACAGCTTGTGCTGGATATTTGGCACACATCTGTGATTATGAAATGACTTTTAAACTGCTTTTGAACATCATCTGGATAATGATTCATCCTTTCAATTTCCTTTCTCCCTCCAGAACATCCGCCATTAACAAACCAACCAGTTGTGATGTTTTACAATCCACATTTGAATCTACTTCTCAAAACATTGTGAGTGCAAATTTTTCCTTAAATAAGCAATTACTCAGCTCATTTGCACAAAGATAAGGTCAGTCTTGGGACTGAAAGATGGATTTACAACCCACTTTAGCAACCATCTTTGAAACGAGTCAAGAAGCAGTTGCACTAGAGATTTGTTAAACTGCAACATCATGTTGCAGAAATGCAACATCAACAGGCAGCTTAAGTGTTTCTATACAAACAGATATTGCACAGCCTTGATTTGGTTGAGCTGAGCCCATTACAGGATTTAGGCATATGCCTAAAGATGGAATTAACTAACATGAGTGAAGTTAAGATGTGCTTAAGTGTTTTGTTGTCTACGGGCCTACACACTACATCTGTGTTTGTATTAAGAGGAAAAGCTGTTCTACAAGACATTCAGGCATTTTAAAATGTATTTTTGTTCTGAAATGGAACAGGAAGTTTTACCCTGAAATGAAATTTAGGAAGTCTTTAATTCCAGAAATCTTGTAATTGAGCATACTTGAAGCATTGTGTGTCAGTAATGTTGAAATGCTTTGTGACATTAAGATTGAAACATTGCGTGCCCACATATGTTAGTTAATTAGAACCAACTGTCAACTAAGCATGCTGGGCTTGACTATTACCCACCCCCTGGATGCAGGAAGAGCACTGGTCTGATCTAGCTTCTTGGCTGCAATGCTCCATGAACACTGTTGTTCAACCTAGCAGTAAAACAAGGATATTCTTCAGGTGCATGATGTAGAGCTACTAAACCTTACCTAGCCCAAATGGCTTTATGTAGGGACATCTCAAGTGTCTTGTATGAGGTCTTTGATGTAAATGTTTCAGGGATGCAGGGCACAGACCTTGTGCTTGTAAGTGATTTGATCTTCCTTGGCTTATCGGTTCTGGCCTGGATGTATCTAAGATTACTCCACACTGTCCAGGAGCCATGGTAGTTTGGGCACAGCAAAAATGGATGACCCTCATTTGCATCTGATGCTGCATGTGACAAGCAAGCCTCTGTGGAGCTGAGAGCTGCAGCTCTGGAGCAGCCAATCAGGGTACAGGACTGAGCTACAACTACTTAAACTCAAGCTGGGTCTTGCAGAAACTTTAATGTTGGCTTCCCTGAGCTCCCCAAGCCTGTCCTGCCATAGACATCCCAATGCCTGGGGACTGCAGCCTGGCTGTAAACTTAAAAGCTAAAATGACCAAATTGAAGCTTAGCATGTTTTGGTAACTTCTTCCTCCCCGTTTTACCATAATCAATTGTCATTTTCTTCAAAATGTTTCAGTGTTGTGGAATCAGCATTCACTATAAGGAGGCTGATGCAATGGAAAAAATTCAAGCAGCTCTGTGAGTATATAGCAAGAATGACAGACAAAATCTTACCAGACTGAATATATTGTTTGCTCTGCCCATCTCTAGAAACAATAGCTGTTCAAAAGGGAGCAGGTATCTGTCAATGGTCTCTGAAAGGGGATCGTACAAATCACCTGTTTCCCCTGCTTTACACGTTACCGTGCCTCTTCTCAGTCTCATTGCCTAATGGACCAAGTAGGGTTGATCCCTAGGCCAAGAACTTCTCTTTGGGTATGTGAGCTTAAGAAGACAAAGTGGTACTGAAGCAGTTGTTTTAGAAAAGTTTCCTTCTTTTGCCCAGACATACAGCATGTATGGTGAAATTTATTCAGACAGATGTTTTATCTAAAATGGCTTTTCCCGCTTAAGTCTCTGGGTAGTTATGGCTCTACTTTGATATCCTGTCCTTTTCATTTGAGGTTGAAATAAAAATCTAAGGTCCACAGCCTCTGTGTGTCTATCAGCTTTTGAGTTAGCTGGCCACAGCAGAGAAGTTGTCCAATCCCATTTTTGAGAGTTGTTCTTTCATCCTTTAAGGCCTGAGCTCCAGAAAAACATAAGCCAGTAAACTTAGCTGGAGTCTGTGAATATAATCTCTTATGAAAGACCCATTTGCCCTGGCTTGGCTTCTCTCTTATGATGTTAGAAACTAGGGCAGCCCCTGGTACTCAACCAACTGAACCCTTTGGATTCAGATGTCAGTAAGAATAGGAGTGGAAACCTGCATTATATGCTCACAGCAGACAATGCCATTGTTTTCTTATTTTGCTGCAGTTATATTTATGTCTGAGGAAGCAAAACGCCTTCACAGACAAGTACGAAAAGATGCATCTGTTTTCTCAAGCCTGAACTCATGAGCTTGTATGTACTTTACTGTAATCTGACACTTATTGTAAGAAATATATTTTATATAATTGGCAGTGGCAGCCACATATTCTGAGAGAAAAAAAAAGTGTATATAGTGTGTATCACTGTAATGATTTGCAGCAGTATCTTCCATAAAAGTAAAGGATAATTTAGCACTTGAAAATCAGGCCTCAAAAACAAAATAAAATCCTTTTATTTTTCTGTGCCTAGACTAGGCTTCATCTCACCTCACTGTAGACACAGACAGTGTAGACGCATATGGTAGGACCCATCACCTCAAGCTCCCTTTGCAGTCCATACAGGGAACAGGCACTTTTAGGCCATGATTCATCTGACCTATTTACATGTCTGCTGTAGGAGGAGATGAATCACTGCCTAGACTAGATCTGTGTGGAGGATAAAGGGAGCCCAAGACGGCCAGCTCAGATGTAGATGCTTATACAGATCGACAGTTTGAATTTAGACTTGCAGTTTGGAACAACAATTTTTCAGATAAGAGTTAAATTTCCTAAGCCACATTTTCCTAGCAGAATGTGTGTATGAATATATATATATATATGTTTTTTTTCTTCCTGCAACAGAAACATTTGCAACAATATATTTTGAAAGCTGGCCGTATATCCCCTTCTCCAAATGTTCCACCATCTGAAGAGCTGCCATTTTATCTCTCTCTGCCTCTGCCCCTCTTTCACGCATGCAGACATGTGTACACATGCAGTGCTTCAGAACTGGGCCTTCTGAATTTTCAGCATTAACTCAAAATATACTCCTGTTTGTGGTAGCCAGAGCTGTTACACGCAGAGAGATATATTTGCTGGTTTTCTTTTTTAAAAAATCCAAAGCAAAATATGCAAACAAAACTATGAAATGAACATTTCTGAAATTTGCTCCTGTTTAAAAATAACAATTTTTGTTCATATTTTCTGCTAGGATCTGCTCTACTCTGCCTGTAGCCTTGGTGAGGCAGGGTGTCGTAGGAAGAGGAATATCAGTTTCTGGGAGACAAGTACTGATGCAGAGGGAGGGGGTAGACGGACTTGATCATCTAAGAAAGCGTGCAAGTTCCTGAGTGAAGCTTTGAGAAAACAAGAAAGAGGTAATGTTGTATTGTTATGTATAGAAGATCAGAGTTGAAAGAGTTTGGTTTATGGGGAGTGAGGATGATATCCTCACAGGTACACTTGTGCACATGCTGTAGTAAAATATCCCAGTGCATCTGAACACCTATCCAGGCTGCAAATGGCATGAGGAAGAAAGGAAGCCCTGTTGTCACCTTGTTGCAGAACTTTGCAATGCTCAGCTGCTGCCGAAGAATGCTTGCTGTCGCTACAATAGTGGTAGGCAAAATATCCCTCCCATCCTGCCATTGGCACACGGCACCCAGCACAGCAATCCATTTATGTGAGCACCTGGTTGATCAGTTTGCTTGGGACAGATCTTGGCACACCTTCTCCTCTGGCTGTAAAGCTTTACCGACTCTTGTGTCTTGCAGGATTTTTCTCCCCCCACAAACTCTTGTCTGGCATGGGACAACTTGCAACAGAGCAACACTGGCTCTGGAGACAACAGGAAACTGCATTTTGGATAACCCTTTACAGTACAACTTTTGCAGCCATTTAAGGGCTTTTCTGTGGGGATCAGGAGGAAGGGCTGTCCATCATCCGAAGTCTATTGCAGTGGGAAGGGTGCCTGTGACTGTGAGGGTCTTTGGGAAAAGCCATGATCATCTGAAGGCTGTCTCTGAAAAATGGGCATGGGCTCATGGTTCCCCGCGGGGCGCAGTGAAGAAGCAGCTTCAGGAAGAGAGAGTGCTCTTTCACCGGTCATCCAAGTGCATCATTCATTAAATATAAGGCCCTACAGGAAAACCAGGGCTTCGTGTTCTCCATGCCCACTTCTGCATCAGCCTTGACGTCAGTATTTTCGAACCATGGAAGTTAAATTAAGGCCAGTGCAGTCTAATAGGCAAGGGAGAACAAACACTAAGAAATCAAGGTAATGAGAAAATACCTGCCATCTGGAGCTGTCATAAGCGCAAGTTTACACTACTCCCCACAAAATAAATAAATTACAACCTGCAGAACATTACTCTCCCTGGATGCAAAGCCCTGATCCTGCCACTACCACCAAAACTTTTGCCCTCCCCGCTTTCCTCATGATTGTCAGCTTCTGCCAAAAGCCGCAGAGAGATGTGCATGGGTGCAGGGAGACATCTGCAACCACTGGCTGTTTAAGCGCAACGGCTGGAGTGGGATCTGTTCGGCTGCATCCGCTCGCTCCCTTCCTCGCTCTGACGGAAAGTTTTCCTCCCGGCTCTGACAGCACTGCAGCCACTTGGGGAAGCACATGACTTCCTCGGGAGACAGCGTTTCTTGTTTGTGTTGCAGGCCTCCAGCAGGCACGGCACGGAGGCAATATTTATATCAGTTTTTGTAACATCGTCGCAGCAGCTGCAATTTTGGGAACTAAAGCGCTGGCTGGAAGCTGAGAGAGAGGCACAAAGCACACCACGCCATGTAGAAATCAGGGTGGAAGGAAAAAAAAAAAAAAAACAAAACATCAGCAACCAGCCTCCTCCTGCAGAAAGCTCGCTGTGTTCCCTAGTGCCAGGGGTGCCGCTTGCCCTCCAGATGGTTACCGCAGGGCCCATCTGCACAAAAGTGAGTCAATAGAAATCGCAGCTGAGGAGGCCAGTGATGGGACCAGGTCTGTCCCCGCAAGGTGCCTGTGCTCCTGGGGGAGCAGGGCAGGGGAAGGGGAGTCCCCCAGCGAGGTGGCTTTCTGTGCTACAGGCCTAGGACTTGCTGGGGGAGACAGGAGAGACCTCCAGCCCTTTGGCTATGAGACAGCTGCCTCGAAAACTGCTGCAGCCTGATGCCGTGCCTCAGCAATCAGCCCTAGCAAGCTACGATGTCGTGCTGGTGCAGCCATTCTGCTCCCAGGTCCCCAGCTGGCATCTCTGCCCCACGCTGTGCAGGTGTCCTGGCTTGTGTGGAGCTACCTCGCTGTGGCCTTTACTGGGAAATCCCCAGGGAACTGGGATGGGGATTCCTGACAATTTACCTGCTGCTTCCCGTTACAGGAATGTGACCTGATTCTCTCCTCTTCTGCCTCCTGGCTTGATTTCAATGGTGTTAATCCAGCAGAGGTTTGAGGCTTCACTGATGCTGTGGGCCTGGAAGCCACAGCTGGCTGAAAGAGAGTGGAGTCCTCTTCACTGTGTCTCCTCGCTCCTTAGTCTGCCCTGTAACTGAGGCAAATTAGTCACCATGGCTGGTCCCGTGTGTGTAAGAGGGGCTCTCCACTGTCCATGCATACTCTTAGTAGTTGACTTGCACCTCTGTTGCCAAACAGCAATGGCTGGCAGGACAGTGGGCCTGAATTCTTCTCTATACACTGCTTTTTCTCCATGTAACCCCACTGGTCTGTGGAGTTATGTCTGGCAGCAGAGGTGTTGTGCTCTCCCCGGTTATCTTTGAGCTTGGTAGTACTGAAAAAAGCTGGCGTGGATCTGAAATGCTGTCACGAGGTACTGCTCCAGACCCTGGCTGTTAGATGATGCACATTTTATCATGGGCAAGAGCTGAAGGTAATTTGCCCCAAACATAGCTGTCCTGAACTGCACAGGATCTCAAGAAAAAGGTCCTCTCTGCTGGGCCACCAAGGAGCTCTCCCTGTCCACGTGCCCCGCAGGCCTCTGAAAGGACTGCCATAAAGCACCAGGCAGGGGAAGCATTGCTGTGTCTCCCTGGGAATACTCTAAAAACCAGCACCTGAAATTGCATTGCAGACACCCTGAGGTAGAGACACTGGCAATATGGTGAGCATGGCTTCTTGGACTGTGTCTCTCAGAAAAATCTCCTCCAGTCTCCCACTTCGTATGCCCTTGTGCCATGAGCAGCTCTACCCATCTCACTAATAACTGAAACTTTGGTGCCCAAGCTGTTTCCTTAGCCCAAGTACCCTGAAATGCTCCTGGTGAGCAGGACTGGGGTAAGACAGGCAGGGAGAGGGAGGGAGTAAGCAAAGATGTGCCAGTAGCGGTGGCAGATCTTCGGAGGTGGTGTGGGGAGGGCTTGGCAACCCTTTCAGCACTGTCCTATTGCAACAGGAGGGAGGAGGATATACAGAGCTTACTTAAAAGCCCCCAACTTTTTCCAGGCTTCTAGAGCACTTCAGAAATTCTGCAAGGGAGAAGAAAAAAAAAAAAAAAGACTATCTGAAAAGAAGGTACCCTTGCTAACTAACAAATTTTCTTTAAGACCTTACTGCTGTTAAATAATTGCTACATTTTGAATTGCTGTTTTCAGGAGCTTTGGGAAGAAGTTGTGTTCTCAGCCATGAATATTTGCTTAGAAGGATAGCACAGCTCTTTCTTTCCTACATGCTTACACTGAAATAGATGTGAAAGCAGTTTTGACTAGCTCAAAGAGAAGTCTCTGATCAGCCTACATCTGAGATTTCCCTTAAGGTTGTTAGTGGGAAAGAAATAAGTGGATAAGTGCTTTTTTCTTTCCTTTTTTTTTTCCCACTTTCTGTCTCCTTCTTTCTTTCTCTCTCTCTCTTTTTTAAAAAGTTAATTTTCTGGATGCAGGAGTTATCCCTTTAGATGTTGGGTGTTTGTGTGCACAGGGACAAAAATACAATTCTGCAGTAATCATCCACAGACTGTTGTAGACTGTAGTATGGGGGATAATTGCAGTATAACTTAGAAAGTCATTTTTATTAGGGGGACGTAGTGTGTGATGCACTTTCTGGAAATATAGTTTGGTATTTTGGCTTCAATAATGCTGAGTGGGAGAGTGACTGATTTTCCAGTTCTTTTACCTGAAACTCCCCAATGTTTTTAATGTCCTACTTCTCCTAGGCAAATATTTCTGTGTTAGGCTTCCATCTCCTTCTCCCGCCTCTCTTCTTCTCTTATTCATGTGTTTTGACAAACACAAAATGCCTTCTAATCCTTGGAGAGCTGTACTCCATCATTAGACTGATGTTTTCTCCCTCAGTTTTTATTCATGTGAGTCTAAAAATGTGTAGCTCGCTGGCACCACACACTGGTTTTGGTTTCTCCCATCTTACATGTGCCAAGCTGGCTTGTGTTTGCTTTTTCTTTGCACTCTTTCTTTCTTTCTTTCATGGTATTACAACATCTTTAATACAGGATGTCTGAAACAACGAACACCAACGAGGAGAAGAAGAAACCTCCTCTGAATGGGAGAAGAGCCATTCCACCAAACAACTCCAATGATGAAGAAAATGAGGTCCCTGAGATGGAGGCTTTTGGATTGATACCTAGAGGATTTAATCCAAAAGGTAGAGTGTACAAATAAGACTGAGTCTATTTTCACGTCTTCCATACTCACCTCTGCCCAGGTCTGTGAATTAAAACCAAACCACTTTTTGTTTAGTATTGTAATTTGTGTCCTGCATACTTCTAGAGCTCCTTAGGTGTTTTTATCTCAGGTAGCTTTTATTGCTGCTCATTGAAAAAACTTCCTAAAAACATGTGCATGGAAGTGTTACCTGAGCTTATGGGTAGGGAAAGTGAGGAGCGGAGAAGTTCGGTGCCTAGTTTTCAGCTTGAACTGTGGGAGTCATTAAAAAAAGGCAAGAATGGCTTTTCCAGTTTGATCACACAGAGTTGCTTTAGAAATTGTTAGCTTCAGGCATGGCTGTGGCAGGTCTGGGGTGAAGGGGCAGAAGGAACCTTCTCTCTTAAGGACCCGTCTGGTTTGTACAGCCTTAAACTGACTATGAAACCACTGCAAAATACTGATTGGCAGGCAAAACTTTTGCTACAGGTTCAACTCTCTTATAAAAATGACTGCAAAACTAAAAGGAATCCCCATAATTTTAATTATTCTCCTGTGAAAAGTGTTTCAATCATTTTGTTGGGGAGTCAAAACAATGATGTTATGTAGGGGATGGGCAAATCAAACCATGTTCTCAGTGCCAAGTTTTTGGAGTGAACCTGAAAAAAAAAATAAAATGCGATTTGGTTTACAAGAAATCAGGATTGGCTCCTGAATGAGTCACCAACGAAATTATGTTGATATTTTTTGGCCTATTTGAAATGAACAGCAGAACTTGTTGAACGTGGCAACTCAGGGTAGCCAGATGTAATAATACTTAATGCTCATATGGGACCTTTCAGCCAGGGTTGAAAGAGTGCTTATTAAATGTGGACAAGCATTAATTACTGCCTTTTACACTGCCTTGGGAAACAGGCAAAGAGATGTTAAGCAACAAGTTCAGATTTTTATTGCAAAGCATTATTTCTGTAATTCTAATAATGTGCCTTAACCACACATTCGTGTCGTGTGTGTCGTCCCCCCCCCCCATTTTAATACACACATTTCTTTAAAAAGCACTTATTTTTAAAAATGCCTGAGCAAACAAACTGGCATCTTAAGATTGTAGAAACTTTGCTTGAACCTTTTCGAACAACCCTGTAGCTCTGGGGTAAATATGTGTGTTTAAATTGTCAAATGTAATGCAATACAGGTCCTGACTAGATATCATTTCAAAATCAGTATGCTCACAGATGCTGGAGCTGTGTAAGGGTGTGGGATACCTTTAGATGGAATGCAGCCTGTAGCTAAAGCCCACCAGTACCAGGAGAAAGATTCCTATCGCTTTTTTATGAGCTTCAGATCAGGCTCTGAATGAAGTGTGGTGCTGGTGAGTGGGAGCCTCTTGCTTTTCAGAAATACAGTGCAAACTTAGGAATGTCAGGTCAAGTGAGTTGAGGCAGGAACCCAACATGTGCTTAAGGTGATGTTGCTGGTGAGAAAAACAGCTCTTGTCCAAAGCAAGAGTTTGTGTGGCCATGGGATGGACCTAACTATGGGTCTGGTATGGCAGAAAAAATAAATTTGTGCATAACAGCAAGACTCTTTTTGTATAGCTGGATCAGCTCTGCTGTGCAGTCCAGCCCTGCAATACTTGTAGCAACAACATGCAAGGGGTAACCTGAAGGGCAGGGACTGCAGGAACGTTCCTATTTCAGTGCACATCAGCTGTGATCTAAGCCTGTGATACCAGGTGATGTCAGGGTGGTCCCTGTACACCCTGTTTTGGGGTAGGATGCTTAAGTCACCTGTCAGACCATGTTAAAGGTTTATAGCCCAATACAGTTCAGATGGGGACTCGCATTCAGGAACTGAGCCTGCCCAGAGCACTCGCAGTGTTGTGCTTGGGGGATAAAGTGAGTGTCTGCAGGCAGAGCAGGAGTGGCAGAGTATGAAAGGGCTCTAGTTCCGCAAAGACATCCTTGCAGAGGACTGCTTGTGCCACCTCCTTCCCCTTCTCCTGCACACCTCTACAATTCTAGGTTGTCTAAATCTTTTTAGTGGTTCCCACATTTCACACTGAAAAAAGCATGCTAATGGTTTTATCCCTGCTGTTACAACTGAGGTGTTTTCTAACCTTTGTGGTAGGATTGGACACCTGCTATAAATATCTAAATGTCAGTGTCTTCACCTGTGTCAGATTGTAGTCAACACAGAGCCATCCAGTGAGTGGAGGTGAGGGCACAGGCTGTCCGGAGAGGCAACGGGTGTCACTTCCAGGGTGATCTGTACTCTTCTCTCAGCTCCACTGGCTGCAGCAACTGGCTGTAATAAGAGGTTACATACCAGGCTCTCATCATTTAGATGCCTAAATTTAGCTGAATCTTGCCCTTGATCTGTGCAATGTAGGTGTCTACAGCTGAGCTAGTCACCCTCGTTTCCCTTGACAGCCAACAGAGAGAAACAGGCATTTTTAGGGTGTGATTCATTTGACCTATTTTAGCTACTACTCTGGGATGAGGTAAAAACCCTGTGCTTGACTAGCTCTTTGCTGACACCCACTTCTACTCCGCTGAATCACAGCAGGAGCAAGCGGCGGAGGCTGCTGGGGATGGCTGCCTCCCCAGCCCAGTCAGTGGGCTGCCTGCTGCAGGAGCCCATCTTGCTTGCTCAGTGAGGAGGACATGCAGCCCCTGGGTGCTTCTTCAGCAAGAAGCCTGTGTCTCCATGAACATGCCTGTGTTGTGTCCTCCTCCTGACTTTTCCTAGCCAGCTCATCTCACCGCAACGTGTTATGAGTGGGCCTGGCGCTTACAGCCACCGGGTGGGAGGACACAGGCCTGCAGCCTCACGATCTGCAAGCTCTCCACGCATCCTCCTTTGCAAAGTTTAGCAACTGGCTGGGGAATCATGCTTCCTCTGTTAGAGGAGTGATGGGCACCTCCTTTGGAAACTCACACTCTTCAGTTTGTAATCCAGAGCCCTTTCTCTCTGGTCCTCCAAGAATGTCTGATGTTGGAAGGCTATTCTTGTTATTCAAAAAACAGCTCAAGCTTGTGCTCACTTATTTCCATGCAAGCTTAATGTTGCAAAAGCTTTAAGAAAGTGTTAGACTGCTGCTTCTCGTGCAGCAAACTTGCTTGCACTAAACAGCAGACCAGGCTATGGGCACACTGTCAAGTGGACCTGACTTCAAAGGAGCCCTCAATGGCTCCCTGTCCCTCACAAACAGATGAACAGTGACGTGCGCAGCGCCTGGACCCTTCATTTTGATAGTACTCTGATGATGCTGTTGGCACATCCCATTGCCCTGCTTGTGTTTTGTCCTCTGTAATTACCATTACTGTAATTAGCACAGGCTCACCAGGAATGAAAGTGAAATGTGTTTTCTGCAGATGTCTATGGCTATGTTTTGACAGAATCCATATAAACTCCTGAGATAAAATGAAGCAAGTGCTGAAGTTATAGCCCAGGGTGGCTTAGCTTTGCAGTTCCTCGAAGAGGCTAACATCTGAACAAAGGGCAGGGTCACTGTTGCCTTTTATTTCAGAACATGAGATAAAAACACAACAAACTCTAAACTCCATTTCTATGCCTCCTTGGAAGGAGGGAGAAACTGAGCCCGACTTAACAGATAGCTTCACCCCTCACAGAGCCCTAAGATAGGCGGCTTTTACATGCAGTGCTTTCAGTGTGGGAGGGGTTGGGAGAGAGACTCTCCCCTGCCCCTGCTTTGCCCCTTTCTGGGAAATTCCTGCCTCACATAATTTAATTGGGAGCTTTGTCAGCATTATTGTGAGTGAGAATTGGTAAGTTTTGCAGGGAGGGAGGCAAAAACATGGCCCACTTCACAGAAGGGCAATGAGAATGATTTCTGAGCAGAACGCATTCAATGTTTCACACAAAAAATGTCTCTGTAACTTCAGCTAGCATTAAAGCCAGTGGGGATCTACAGAAGTTACTCTAGAAGCCTGCTGAATTGAGCAGAGAATAACAATAACATTGCCATGGGACTTTAGGCTTGCCTCAGGATTGAACAGAGTATTCCAGCCTTTCTGCAGGTTAGGGTTAGCAGGAGGCAGATGCTTTTGGGTTCAGTTCTCCAGGGCTTTTCCATGAAAGAATCGGCATCTTGCCGTGTCCTTGGGCAATTTCCTTTCCTTCTGTTTCCTGCAGGGTAGGGCTAGGCAGCTGATGGTGACAATGCATCGGAGGGACCTGCTCCTGCCACCCTTGTTTCCCCCTCTCCGTTAGCTGTCACTCAGAGCCCAGGCTGAGTGGCTTGGACAGGGCAGGAGAAGGACCATGCTGGTGTCCAGGGGCGTTGCTGCCTGCGGGGCTCTGCTGATGTTTTGAATCCATACCTGCAGAAGGGCAGCGCCAACACACATGCTGCAGTAGCCTGGAGACTACAGACCTGAGACAGAGTTGGTCTTTATGCGATGTCTCCCTGCCTTCATGGAAAAGCAGTGTGCAAAGCTGTTGTCTGAGCTTCTGTGAAATGGGCCGCATTCAGCCCTCAGTGACTTGAATATCCGCCTCATTCGCTGAGCACATCATTCCTGCTCACAGTGTACTCAGTAGCAGGCCAAATTAGCCGCCATCATGAGTACACACAACTCCACCAGCTGCTGTAAATGTGCATCTCTTTTTGCCAGGCATGAGTTTGGCTCTGTCATCCTCAGTATAAAATGCAGAAATTAGCTAGTTTCTAACTGTCAGCACCTGGAAAGACAAGCTGAGAGCTGCTTTACTCTGTCTCTCTCCTGGTGGTTAGCAGTAACGATCCTCCTGGCAGAGGTTTTGTGATTATCTGCACAAGCACGTAGGCGAAGGAATGATGTCCAGTTCGTTTTCCTGCGGTTGCTTGTTGTGTCAGAAGACTCCCATTGTGAAGATTCCCGGTATGGTACAGTCATGTAGCTCATGGTGACTGTAAGTGCCTTTGGCTATCCCAATGCCACCCCACACTGGTCATCAGCTGAGCAGAGTAAATTCTAGCAGTGGTAGGCTATAACGCTTTAGGCAGCCCTAATTTGAAGAGAGCGAATCTTTACATGTTATAGATACCTACTGCTGTTTGCCTGTAACTCTATGCTGTAATTATATAGTGTAATGTTATATTTAGTTTTCATAAGAAGACACTAATAGCAGTGGAGGTGTACTGAGAAGCTGAGTCTAGACACATGCAGTACACCAAAACCTTATTTAATACAGACAATCCAAGCTCTCAGCTGAATGCAAGATCATTAACTGCCTCTCAGGCTCTTCAGCACTCGACAGTAGCAGCGCTTTGCAAGCATTAATGTATTTAAGCGTCACAAAACCCCTGCAAATTTGCATTTTACAAATAGAGGGCTGCAAGAAGGGACACATGAAGCCATAGCTGCAAAAGACCCACTGATTGCACTGGGAAACTTGTGAAAGTGAGGCCCAGACTTGGAGAAAGCTGATGCCAAAGGGAAGATGGAGCCCAGCTCTCCTTGGAGACATGCACCTTTCCACCTGCAGCAACCTGCCCATTCTGCAATTGCTTTCGCCATTCACTAGAAACCTTGCCACCTCTGTGAAAATGGCAGGTGGACAGAGAAGTGTCAGTCCATAAGTCCCAGCACAGCCAGGAGGACATAAACCCCAAACAGATCCAGCACGCTCCATTGCACAGTGTTTCTCAATGAAGCAGTGCTGGGGAAGGGAAGGACAGGGCCTTTAATTATGATGGTATCAATATTGACATTCTAACACACTGACACGTCTGTTCACTTGCATGCCTCTGCAGATTACCTGCGTGTTGTGGACATTCATATGTTCAAGGAGCCCCATGAGATTAACAAGCAGCAGCACCACACTGACAAGTACTACAGCCCCAAGTTGATAGTGCGTCGGGGACAGCCTTTCGAAATCCAGATTGACTTCAACCGACCTTACAAGCCAGAGACGGACCAG
This sequence comes from Tetrax tetrax, assembly GCA_009806455.1. Taxonomy (NCBI): domain Eukaryota; kingdom Metazoa; phylum Chordata; class Aves; order Otidiformes; family Otididae; genus Tetrax; species Tetrax tetrax. The sequence continues at coordinate 86,937 of WHYT01014445.1, read as the reverse complement.
TTCTGGCTGGAGTATTTGATAGGTAAGTGCCTGGCAAAGGCTGTGTCATATCAGCAAAGTAAGGTTGAAGAGTCTCTCATAAACAGGAACATAGCAGTACTTAATGGCTGGATCTTTTCCTGTTATGATTGATAAACCATAAAACCAGGCTTAACCATAGGCAAAGAAGTGCTTTTTCTAAACAGGGTCTGAATCCTTACTCAAGAAAGGCAGCAGAACAGCTTGTGAGAGAAGAAGGTGCAGTATTTGCAGTTTTCTGTTTAGCAAGAAGCTGTACTTCATTGAGCTTTCAGAGCTATCTCTAGTTAATGCTGTATGGCAATGATGAAAGATAGGTGGAACAGGAAACACCTTTTATTAGTATTTAGGACATGCAGGGAGGAGGAGTCTGTTGTTTGAGGTGGGAGAGATGACTATGTATGAACTAGGATAACAAAATGTTGAGTACGCAGGGCAGGGAAATTACACAGGGTGGGAGAATAGGAGGCCTTGCAGCTTCACAGCCTGCGTTTACAGCCAACCTGGTAACACAGGAGAAGGTTTAGAGATTGTAGCTTTGGACCAGAGACTTACTCAGGGCCCATCAGAGGCTTTCTTGATTTACTGCAAAAAGAGCAAGAAAGCATTTTTCCTTTCACTGAGAGATTTTCATCAGAGACCCATGTCCTACTGTACCTGTTGGCTTATTGAAGGCACAGGACTACAGAAGGGCAAGACCTCGCTAGAGAAGGAGCAAAACAAGCAACAGAGTGAAGCTTCCTGCTATGCTCCAGAGACAGCCCCACCGAATGTTGCTCCCTACATCACACCTCTAGGAAAGCCCCAGCTTCATATAGAGTAATCTGGGAATTTATGTGTTAAGACATCAATGTTCCCCTTATAAACCCTTTAAAGTAGATTTAAATTGATGTTTTAATTTACTTTCCTGAGAGATGCCATTCTGAAACTTGTAACATTGATTTTTTTTTCCACTGTTGAATTATGATGATGTGGCCATTTATTAGATTTGTTGCCTATTAAAGCTAGATGGGCGTTTATCTCTTAAACATATGTGCAGTGAAAAGGTTACTGTCTGCACATTTTTTTTCATGGGTCTCTTCTTTCTAATTTAAATTAGGATTGGGAGGCATGTTACAACAGTCCCATGAATGATTGGCTGAACAGCCACAAGTGCCTTTAAAAATTTAATATGCATAAATATCATTAGTTCTTTTGGGATTTAATTAAATTCAAGACTGTTCCCTTAATCTTTATATCTTTAAAACAAACAGCTGTAGTGAGAAGAAGTGGAAAATGGAACATTTGTTTATTGCATTGTGTGCAGTTTGCATTTGTTTTAATCAGATATTCTATACTGGAAGAAGAAATTTAACACTTCTTTTGACATTGCACAGTCCACTTAAGAGAATGTATTCACCTGTTTTCCTGTTGCTCTTTCCTAACACAACTGTTCATGGTTTGTACCTTGAATCTCTAAGCATGGCTAAAAATCCCTTCATCCTCAGCCACGGTAGGAACAGGGTTAAATGCAGCCTGAGCCAGGGCAGACTTTGCAACAAACTCAGCTCTGAATGATGACTTCGGAGTCAACCCTGAGTCTATGGTTGACTTCTCTTTCCCTCCTTGTTCTTCACTGTGTGGTGGCTGGAAATCAGCTGAAGGAAAGTGCTGCATATACAGGATACTATTGCCTCCCCTATTTCATTAAGCATCCGCTTCTGTGAGCACCACTGCTCTCTTGCTACAAGGAATTTAGCTCACAGAGATTCAACTGGGAGATGTTCAAGCTCCTCTTCTAGGAACTGGTTAATACTCAGTGCTCCACAAATGTTTCTCTTTACCCACATGTGGTGAAAACACAGTATGTTTGTTCTCAGAGGCTAGCAACAGAAAGCAAAATTAAAACAGTCCACAAAGGAGAAGGAAGTTATTCAGAGATGATCTGCTTGACTTTTGCTACTTCTCCTTTTAGTGGCAAGTCCAATGTCTAATGCCCTGACAGAGAGAAATAGATTTGTACTTAGGAAAGGACACTGAGTGCTCAAGGTTTCAGTGCTGTGCTCTCAAACCTTTGTTACGGGGAGGCGTGGCCATTTACATCTGGTTTTATCTGTTTGTGTGCTTGAAGAGCATGCACTCACCTCTCGTAAAGCCAGTTGCCTGAAAACCAGAGGCCAGCCCAAAAGCTCTTGCCTGGGCTGCCTCTGTGAGCAGAGGAGGGAGGCAGGCACCTCCAGGTGGCAGTTTAGCCCTGCTGTCTTAGAATGGGATGAACTTCTCTCTGAATTTTTTTTTCCTTCCTCCCCCATAGACCAGGCTCCGCCTTTAAGATCACCAAAGAAAGGGGAGGTGAATCCTACCCTTTGGTACTGTCGGGGAGACAGTGTAGTGTCCCCTACACCTAGGGACTGTCTCAGGCAACAGCCATACAGCAGAGGCACCTTGAGCTCAAGAGAATCTTTTTGCACTGAAACAACAGGTATACTTTCTAGGAAAGTGCTGAGTTTGAGATATTAAGGTGATGGACACAAAGAAATATCAGCAGGCTGTGCAAAATGACATTTCCAGAGAGCTCTCTGCATGCCTGAGCAGTGGATTTCAAACTGCAGAACCGTAGAATAGCCTGGGTTGGGGGGACCCAGAGGTCTCGCGTTCAAGCCCTTGCTCCAAGCAGGTCCAGCCCTTGCTCAGGAGCTCGCCCTGGGGACAGGTTTTGGGTACCTCCAAGGGTAAGGAGGTTACCCCAAGCAATATGGACCAGGCTGTCCACAAGCTGTAGAAGCTTTTAGGTGTTTCAAGGTGCTATTCTCATAAGGTACAAAGATACTTTTGGTAGGGATGGCTGGCCTTGGCTCCCAGGGAAATGAGCTGGAGCTGGGAAAACTCAACGTCTCCTTTTGCAGGGCTGTGCCTAGAGTGAGGACTGTTTATACAACAGGACCATACAAAGCTATTCAGAAATTATTAGTTCCCAGCACTGGAAATTTCCCAGCATTGACGTTAATCCATCACAGAATTTTTATCCATTAAAGACTAATTTTGCTCCTGAAAAATGTAACAATGGTAATGACTTGATCCTGAGCATGTGCAGAACTATTCTATTTCCTTTATTCCCTAAAATTTAGTTTTACTTCTCATTTTTTGCTCCTTTTTTTTGCTTCTTTTGCATCATTAAAGAGATGATTAATGAAACAAGTAAAGCAAGTAGAGACTGCTTAATCTTTCTAATTGATAATAAATCAAGGGTACCTGGGACAAATGCTTCTCGTGTCATGTGAAACTAGGTCTGAAATGCTCACAGAACAATCTTTAGTAAAATTTTTTTTTTAATCTACAGTCCACTTAAAGACCATTCGCACAGAGTCTAGAATTCATGGACCGAATTGTATAAATGTAAATATATAAATAATTCACCCCAATCTCTTGAAAGTCGCTTTTACTGATATTCTTCTGAGATGGTTCCTATGACTAAAGTCCTTTTTGCTTTAACAGACTGTTTTCTGTAGAACCATCAGCAGTGAAACTGGCTGAAGTGCTAACATGTGAATTATTATAATTCAGTTTTGCACATAATGCTTCATTAAATTAGGACCATACTTGTCTGCCAAAGTATGGAAAACACTGAATGTGCCAAAAAATCCACATGGAAAAATATCCACTCCTAAAGAGTAATGGGATGTTATTCCAGTTCTTGTGCTGGACTACAGCCCTGTTCTCAGTACCTGTGGTTTGGGAGCTGCTCCATCACCACATATTTCCTTCCTCGCAGCCCATTTCCTGGCTTTAATGAGAGGAAAGGTGAGCATCACCCCTTGGGAAATACTCATTGGTCTGGGGTTGAGATGAAAGAGCCACTAGAGAAGTGTAGATGCTGTGCTTACATTCAGTTCCTCACAGCAGGCACAATTCCAGTTTGCTCGGAGTCCCAGGAATCGCAGAGGAGGCAATGACTCCTTCACCCATGTTGATATCTCCTGACTACCACCTTCATTGTGATGGGGAAGGGATACTTTGGGCTGCTTTTGGCTTTCCTCAGCGTGGGGCTCAGCCTATCCGAGCACAGCTCCTGCACCTAGGGCAGCCAGTTGGGCATGAGCGCTGCAAAGTTTCCAGTCACTGCTGCACTGGCAGGCATTTCTCTGAAAATCAGATATATGATTAAATGGGCTTATATGGCCTTCAATCTTGCTTTTAGTAGTAGTTTTCTGTAAATGGCTGTAAATCCTAGAGTGGTTGAAGAGTTTATGTGGTGCATCCTTACTCTAATGATATATTTCCCCACACCCACATAAATTGTTGTCTATTTGCATAGCTTCATAAATCCATATATATTGGTCCAGCCCTAAATGTTATTATGAACACTTTATTCATTGGCATACTTCTGGAATGATCATAAATCCCAGTCCTCCAGGCTACTATCACCTTTCCACACGTGTGCCTGCGTGGCCACCCACACACTTCCCTATATGCACTCCTCGGTCTTCTATAAATCATTGGCTTTTGGCCTGAGATGAGAGTAGAGACTTACTGCTCCTTTTTCTACAGTCTTCCTAGGCCTGCTCTAGAGGAATAGCTATAAATACATGAAAGCAGCTAAGAAGATAAATATGTTAGAGCTGATCCCATAGGGCTTATTTAGGTGACACCAAATTCCCACTTATAGTCAGAGGGGCATTTGAGTACAACCAGGGATCCAATTCAGGGCACTCATGCCAGAATCAATGGAGCTCTCCATACAGTCCTAGAGTGTCCACAGCCTTTCCCTAATTTCACAGCAGTTGAGGTTTTGTTCCTTTTGTCAGGCAGTAAATCTGTCTCAGTGGGAAGTATTGCTACCCCTGCTGTCACCTGTCCTCCTCATCAAATCTGAGGCAGGACAGGTGGTAGCTAATGGAGTAGCTGGGACATGAGGTGTCTCCCAGCACCTCACATGGGATGTCAAGCTGAGTTCTGCCTCTGGGAAAAAGTTGCTGATTGGAAAAAGTTGGATCTTGATTTTTTTTGAGGAGATTTCTTGGCATTATACAACAGCAACTAACTCTGGTGCTGGGGGCAAACTCTGTTGGTATTGGTATGTAACCCAATGCTGACAGTTTAATAAACCACTATATCTCTGTTTAATAAAGAACAACAAAAATTGAACAAAGATACAGAAACATCTGATTGTCTGAACATGGAGTTCTATTTTGAGGGAGAAATAATAATTTATTAGCAGTGCAACACATTTCCTAGAAATTGACTCCAGACAGAGAAGAGACCTGTTTGCCAGCTCTTAGCAAACACAAACCTCTCCACTTCCTGAACAAAGGCATTGGAGTATTTTTTTTCCTCCTCTCTGGAATTCCCAGCCAGGCCTTGGAGGAGCAGAGTCCCTCAAGGTGCTTCATGAATGCAATATTTCATGCAAAGGAATCTTTGTCTTTATTATGCTCTCCTTTTGCACTGCTGCAGCAGCATCAAGTGGCACATAAAATCTAGCTGTGTTTTTTAATGGTTTTAATAGCTAAGGTCTGTGACTCCAATGTGTGTTTTAGAACTGCAAAGTACTAGAAACATTCACTCTTGGGACAGAGTAGTCAGATGTTAAGGATTCCTAACTGGAGAACTGGAGCCATAAGCAAAAATTATTTCAAGTTATTTGAGTTTCCTACATTTCCAAGTTTGTATGCAGCATTTCTGAAGGCAGTGGGATTGGAGAGTAAGAGGAACTCAGATGTGATATTAAAGCAGTGGCTTAAAGACACTGCTGGTTTTTTTTTTTTTTAATATATTTCTCCTTCTTGCTTGTTTTGATGGTTTGGAATTTTATTAGAGCATCGCTCTTCTCTCTTTTTTCCTTGTTTCACTTCCCCTCTCCCCCCATTTTTTTATCTTTTCTTCTCCTTCTCCTCTTTGTCCTCGTCCTCCTTGCTCTTTTTCTTATTTCTCTTCTTCTTTCTCTTTTTCTTCCTTTTTCCTTTTCTGACATTTGCTGTAGTTATTCATAGTGATTAGTAAGGCATGGTCCCAGTACACTAACGCCCATCCCCAGCCTGCTTGCTACAATAGCTGCTCTGCTACACAGCTACTGCACTGTGGCCTCCAGCTCCATTTAATTTATCAACCTGTCGCAATTATTATACTTCTAGGGTTGGCATTGAAATAGATTCTTTACCCTTTGTATGAAAGAGTGTATCTAGGTAAAGGAAACGAACCTAACAGGAAAATTGTTAACCTTGCTGTGTGTAATTTAAGTCCCAAAGTGAGACAGATTCCTCAACTCCTTTAAAAAAACCCAATCTTCTAAGGAGGGTTCCTGAAACAAGTATAGAGAAATAGCTTTGTTCACTTCTCTCTCTTCTGAGATACCCTACTTCCAACAGAGAGGAAATGTCCTCTGAAGCTCACTAGATCTCATCTCTGTGCTACTAAATTTTCCTTCCTCTCTTTTGAAAGTAAAACCGTTACTGACTTGTGCAGGGCCTATCCAAGGGTGCCCATCGGTCCCTACCCTGGCTGTGCTAACTCATCAGTGGCAATTTGGGAGAGCTGCTTAATATACACACACATACAGCAACTTGTATGCCTGCTGGGGACCAAGGGAAAAACGAAACTAGTTGGAGATCGGGAGCTTCCAGGGACTGGGCAGGGGAGGAGGAGGAGGAGTATCATCTGAGCAAGGCCTGGTCCCTGTTAGTCACTGGGATGGAACAGCAGCAGAACAGGATGACTGGAGGAGGAGCGCTCGTGTTTCACTGACTGAACTTGCTGTACCTATCTCTCACCCTCCCTCTGTCGCTGTAGATTCTCTCTGGTGCGGCAGTTTTACCCAGAATTAAACACAGCTTGCCTATATGCCTAACAGGCCTGGAGCTGACATGCTGAGGAGATGAGGCATATCTTAAAAATATCTCGCTGTGAATGCATGTGTGTCTGGCCACGGTTCTGTTTTACACAGTGCATTCTTTTGCTGCTGTGTAAATAGAGTTTGGCAAGCTTTAACAAACACTGCACTCTGCTTTTTGCCCCTGTAAAGTGTCTGTAGTGTGGGGGGCATCCCATACATACCCATATCCACACATGCTGCAGTCCTGGTGCATTTCGCCACATAGACCTTCGCTCATACTTATTTACTTTAAAAGCCTTGTGATGCAAGACTGAGGGAGACCTGAGCTCCTTCAACAGCAACAGCAGCTGTTTTGCCCCTCCCTCTTTTCCTGGGTGCCTGGAAACCCCAGGAGGTGTGGAACTGAGCTGAAGTGAGCAGGAGCCTTAGGAGGCTACCTGGATAGCTACAGAAACCAAGGCGGGATAAGAAAAGATAAGAAAGAAGTATTAAAGTGTTGCGGTCCTGTGCACTGTGCAGCAGGGGAAATAAATACATGAGTGCCATTAAACCTTCTTTATAAGGGAGGCTTCTGGAAAAATAATGTCTTCTGGCAGTATCATAGCTCAGTACCTAGCATTGAAATGCAAAGAGTTGGAGGCCCATGAAAGAGGGTCAATGTGCATTCTGTACTGCCTCGAAGGCAGGAAGGTCAGTGGGCCCTCTTCAGTGCCCCATATCTTCTAAGCTGCAAAAGGAGCCTGTAAGAAATTCACCCTGTGCCTGATGGTAGCAGTGCAGCAACCTCCAAGCATTCTGATTTCTCAGGCTGGATTTTCCCATTTCCATGTGCTGTTAGAGAGAGTGGACGGGGACATCCCAACAGCGTGATGCCATGCAACAACTTTGTCTTTCACAGAGCAGCTGGCTGTGAGATGTCCTCAAGTGAGGGCCAGGGCCTCCTACACTCGAAGCACATGTGAACCTCAAGGAGTAAGGCAAGCACAAAGAACTGGCTAGAGAGTGTGGTTCAGGCTGCCAACTCCTGGATCAAATCAGAGCCTGAGAGGGATCCTGAGCCAGCTGATGCTGCTGGCAGAAGCACCCTCTTGTCAGCATAAAAAGAGTTTATCTTCTCTACATGGCTCCTGGTCCTGATGTGCACCCAAACTCCTGCCTCTCTGTGGGCTGGGTTAGCACCAGGGATCCTGCAGAAAGTGCTCTGCCAGGCATTCACAGGCTTTTGGTAATGAGTCTTTGGATAACATTGAATCTTATTCCTTAGAGACTAACCCTAAAAATGAAATCGCCATTATCCCTTCTGAGAAAGGGCTGACATTACAGATACCCCAAATATGAGCCAAAGTTGGCCCTACTTTTCCACTGCAGGCAGAAATGTGTGCTCAAGATGTAGATAAAAGTTAAATGGCCAAGCCATCGTAAGAGGACTTCCCTGCAATGTTAATACGCATAGTACTGAGCCTACGTAAGGATTCTTTTGCCAGCAACCTTAGCATGTAATGCCAAAGTTATTCAGCTTTACAGCGCTCTAGTATCAAGACAGCAGATATGTGTATATGAGACTACTGTGGCTGGTACCGTCAGGTGTCTAGATATATGATTACAATTCAGCTCCACAAGTCCTGTCAGAAACAATTCCCGTGCTCTCCCATTTACATTTTGGTTTTTGTTTCAGAAGATTATGGAACCTGTCCTTTCTTCAAAGAAAACATTGGAAATTGCTTACTGTGCTCTTGAGGGCTCTGCCCATCTTCCCAGGCTTCCTTGTGGGTTCAAGATTTATGCAACTGTTAACAAGCATTGAACTCTGCTCGTCTGTCAGAAGCAAACAATGTTATCTTGTATTTACTGTTTATAATATCTGCAAATTATTCTGACTTCTAGGATATTCCTTCCCTGGCGTTCCTGATAGGTCTGCAGGAATGTAGGCAATACCCCAGAGCACCTACTCCTCATGGGTGAGCAAGACAGTGCAGTGGCCCACCTCTCTTTCTGCACAGGAGCAGCCATGTGGGGCATGCATGGGCTCTGGGCTGAAAGGACCTTGCACTCCTCAGCAGCAGCTACAGGTGCTCCCTTGTCAAGCAGCAGGTAGATTAGGGTATCTTGTGGCTTTGTAAGCAAGAGGGACCTTTGTTTGGAAGGGCGAAGACATTTTTACTGTTGGGGCTTCAGAAAAATAAGAATAGCAGAGGCTTGGTGCTTTGCCAAACTTGCGATGAAGTTCTGGTGAGGGGATTTCCATAAGGATGTCTTGCAAAGGCCTCATGGCCTCTTTGGGATCCTATCTGGTTCCTATAGGCAGATGTACTGGGAAGTGATTCTGCAGCCTCCCCATATGCACGTGGCATACACGGACAGGGTGCAAAGCCCTCACCACAGCACACCTCCTTCTGTCCCCAGTGGGCTCCTACTCTGACGTGCAGCTTCCAGTGAAGATGACAGTCTCAGTCCCTAACCACATTAAACTAGTAATCTCTCCCCCCTCCCACCTTCCTGAAGGAGGTAAGGAAGGTTTTTAAAAAGTAGCACTTGTTAACAATTTTCAAGGATGTCAGTTCAATTACTGGGTTTGTTCTGCTGCTTTGTTTGTGTGGACTGCTTTTTTTTTCAAAAAAACCATTATGTCAAAACTAGAAGTAAAATATCAACTGTAGAGGCAAGCTGGGTCATAACCAGTTGCACTACAAAGAACAAGAACATGTTCAGCTCTCAGATCACAATTGTTAGCGGACACAAGACTCTCATCTCTGTTACCTCTATAGACACTTCTCTCTGGACAGGCTTTCCTTTGATGGCTTATATTTGAAGTGTCCAGTGCTTTATCTTCTAGTGTTTTCTATTGATTTTGCTCTCTTATTCTAGTCTTTTTTTCTTCTGTAGGTCTTTCCCTTCTGTTGCATCCCTCACTGATCTGAATGGGTTTCGTGGGTTACAGCATCCCTGGCTGACAGGGCAAAGTGGGCTATTTATGTGCACTGAACATTGCAAAATGGAAATTCATGTGCACAGAATCATCTCTTGGATGAAGCACAGTAGCCCCACATTTCCTAGAAACATGGATGTCATGGCAGCTTGCAAGCTTCAGATGCAAAGCTGGAGTTGTCCTTTCCCAGAATGTAGCAGTGTTCAGTTCTGGGATTATCTCTACATCAGATGTATAAAAATAAGCAAGCAGGAAAATCAACGCCCTTGTGAGTTTAATTTTGAAATTCCTGAATAGTAGGAATGAAAAATATAGAAGTCTGTCTCTCTGTCTGCCATCGTTTCTTTTCATTGCCCTATTTTTGAATGAAAGAGTCTGACTTTCAGCCTAAAATATGAAACGAATAATAGATCTGAGAATGAGATAAGGAACTCGGGCTTCTCAGAAGTGTCTTTTCTGTCTCCACTGCTGGTTGGCTTCCAGATAGAATTTGGCTCTACCTCACGCTCAAAGGGTGGATCCTCACACAACTCTGAATCCTGGCAGTGTACATGTTTACATGTAGCCTACCCATCCGGATGCTTTTTATAGTTGGCAGAGTAAAATAGGCTTCTCTGGGGTGTGATTTGTCTTACTATGAGGTAGACGTGTGCGGTACTTTGGAGGTGTGTCATACTTTGAGACCCATCACTTTCAGAGAAAGTCTAGCTACCCAGCCCGGATGTGCTCATCTGTACTCTGGGTGTCCAGACTTGGTTCCCCCTCTGTCCATGAGAAGCGGATGCTCTGAAGGAACTGAGTGTTGGATATCTGCTGGTGGGCTGACTTGTATTTCCTCCTTCTATGTGGACTTACATGAAAGAGCACTTGGTCTGCAATTGCCAGCATAGTAGTGCAGTGAGAAGAACAAGATTCTGCTCTGCTAAAGAGCCCCAAAGCCGATGTCCGTGCCCCAGTGGACACTTGTGTACTAGTGACAAGAGTAGTGGGTGCATCTGAAGGGCTCTTATCTAAACTTACCAATAGTGTAGCTGACACCAAGGCAAGGAGCAAGCTGGAGTGCAGCTTGCTGCACTAGGATAAACAGTGGTGAGCAAGGAAAGCCTGGGACAGCCCCTCCTCATGCTGTCACGTCTACGCTTCTGGAAGGGCCTGACTCAGTGAGACTGAAGCTTGCTGGAGCGAGGTGGGTGGGGGTGTCTGCACAGGCTGCCTGCTGGGAGGTGTTGCATGTATTTGTGTGGCTGTGCTACCAAGTGACCAGGCACTATGTGAAGCAATGAGGAAAGCAGGTGGTTTCCACCCACTAAACTTGCTGCCTCCGTTGAAAATGCACAATGGGATAGAGAGCTGACAGGAAATGAAGAGACTGTCAAAACAAGGTGAACTTCTTCATGGAGTTATCCCCTTCTTTCCCTCCAGGTCGCTATCCACAGCAAAACAAAGGCACCTACATCCCGATCCTAGTAGGTGATGTGCTGAAACCTGGTGAGTGGGGAGCCAAGATTACCCACAAGGAGAACAACTCCATTCGCCTGTCCATCATGTCTTCTGCCACCTGCATTGTTGGAAAGTTTCGCCTGTACGTTGCTGTTTGGACTCCCTTTGGCATCCTCCGGACACAGAGAAACTCAGCAATCGACACTTACATCCTGTTCAATCCCTGGTGCCAGCGTAAGTACCTCATCAGAGTCAGAGGTTCATGCTTTCCACTGCTGGGCTCATTGGGTTTTTGGAGGGAGTGGTCCAGGAAGGGAAGCTTGGTGCCAGGGAAATTGGAGACATGCTGGTTTGGGTCTGGAAATCACATAGTAACTCTGCCAAGAGGCAAGTCTTTCAGGCTGAGGAATAGCCCTGTGTGAGCAGGGCTCCATGCTGCAGACCTCTGCCTGTGCTGTAGCTACACTCTGCAGTTTCATGATGCCAAGTCCGTGTTTACTGGCTCGGACAGTGGGATGATGCTCTATTTCTCGTAGTAAATATGCCCCAAGGCTTTGCTCTGACTGTAACAGGTATCAGCATGAGCCTCTGGCCTGCCTGTGTGTGCCTTAAACTGACAAGTCAACTGACGAGCATGTTTTTTCCCAGGGTCTAGTGTGGGGCAGGATGTGGCAGCATCCCACACTCTGTTGAGTTATATTGCCGATTGCCACATTTAGGATTGAACATCTGCCGCTGAAAGCCTGCAGGAATTCAATGGGAGCTGCTGCTCTTGCAGAGGTTGGATGGAGTCAACCCACTATGGCATCACTGGTGGTGCCTTCCGACCGCTACACAACATTTGGCCTTATAACTTCCCCTTTACTGGTGACTAATTAGCAGCAACCCTTTCCTCTGTAAGGAACAGAACATTTTGCAAATGAGCCTTTTTTATAATCCAGTAGGTTGAAGAACAATTTATCCATTTTAAATCTCCCTGGGTCCCTGGTAAAATCAGCCATTACACTGACAGAATTGTATTTTACCCAATGAACTCCAAGTGTGGCTTTAAGGAGAGTGCAAGGAGGACTGGAGAGGTTTGGATCAACCTTCTGATAGGCCGTAGAGTTGTGTCTCAGCTTCTGACACTTCTAAGGTTCCAAGTCTGGCATACATATTGCTATAAATCTTGGTTACCAGCTAACTTTAATATTCTCCCATCACCCTTCCTTCATCTTTCAATGTTTTTACCAGCGTATTTGCATCAAATAATCCCGTACCAAACCAGGGCTATCCTACAGACTAACGAGTAAATTTAACGTTATAAATAGAGTCCATCATTCAGCTGCACTACTGTCAGTACATCGAATGATTTGTGCTGAATTCATTACTTGCCCCTGGTCCAAGGGAATATAAGCAATGATTAGCTTATGCATTATTTAGGAAGATATATGTTAATGCTGAGTAAAGCAGAGTTAGTTAAGTAGGAACAGGAGGGAAGGGAAGGGCAGGGCCCAAGGCCCCATGATGCTGTGAGATGTTTCTGAAAGCAGCACAGAGGTAGGTACCTCTTAGCAGCGTGCTAAGAGTTTATTCTGGGAAAGGGGGGAGAGTGTTTAACAGAAAGAGAGGAATCATTGCCAAGTTATGACCCACTGTGAGCAGACAGAACTGCTCAAGGTTTGTGAAGGCATCATCAGCCTGTCACAGCTCCAGCTAGTGAGGTGTAGTTCTCATTGGAGCACCCCTTGGCTTTAGTCGTAACAGCCAGGTTGTTAGCCAGCGCAGTGACTTTGCAGTGGCTCAGTACCTCTTTGAAGGGGATAAACTCCAAAGAAAAAGCTTCTTAAATTACCTCATGTTGCCTTCTGACTAGCGTACAACTAGGTAGGGCTGCTTACAACTGTAATGTGGAGGAGAAGTATGATGTGGGGGGCTTGGCTGCGCCACTCTGGTGTGACTGGGACCACACAGGCTGATTCAAGGTGCTAGTCAAGGAGTGGAAGGGAAAAATCAATCCCTCCTTCTCCCCTCCTTCCACACCAGCTCTATGTGCTGACTGGTTCACATCTGTTCACGGCACACGGGCACATTGCTGTCCTGTGCAGTCCCTCCTTCACACCTGAGCTGAATGAGGCCAAATGTGAGCAAGATTAAAACCACGGCATGTGAACCCATAGGGAGCAAGACATGCAGCAGTTGCCTCCAGTGGCAGGCGTTAGCAAAGCCAGCTGCTTCAGGAAAGCAGAAGAGAGTTTCTGGGCAGCAAGGATGTGCTGCGTGTCCCCAAGCCCAGGGGAGGCAACTTGGGGTCACCCCTGGAGGACCACATTTTTTTTGCCGGCTTATGTGTTCAGGTGTGTCTCAATGACTTCATGTCCTGGCCCTTGCTGGCTATTGTACTTTTAATTTTCTGCGTGTTTCTTTTGGATTTAGATTTATTGTCATTTCTTGGCCCTATTTTTACTCCTAGGTAATTAGGGCTAATTGGCTCGTATATTTGCCTTTTCCCCCTTTTCCTTGAGTTAGAAAACTCGGGGTTGTTTCTCCACGCTTTATGCCCTGGCTGGAAAAGATTATTCAGTGGCATGACAAAAGAGTATAAAAACTCAGGCAGTTAAAGTGTAGAGAAAACAATAGTTTGAAAATCTCCTGCACTTGTTTGCTGGGTTAATAGCTAAGCAGAAAAGTCTGAGTGAAAAGCCTCATTAAAAAGAGAGAAGGCTGGTGCCAGGAGTGAATGGGGATTGTTATAGCAGAGAGCGGAGTACGGGCTCTGTCAAAGTCTAGTGCAGCTTTCCGACTCATCATTTTGGAGAAACATCGATGTGTTGCTATAAGCTTTTCTTTAAGAAAGAGGCATTTGTGCCCTTTCTTATTACTCCTTTTCTCACTGTAGTTTGACATATCTTCCTAGCCAGGGACACGAGTTTTTTCTGCTGTTTCAGAACAAGTTTGAATACTTTACCAGTCAAGCTACAGAGTACTTTGCTTCCTAAATCATCAGATACTTTTATATGTGTTAATCCCCTTAGCTACATTTAAGGCTGACCACAAAGAATACTTTAAAGATGAAGATGCAGAGCCTGATCCTGCAACATTATATACACCAGCCCCAAAGATGTGGGAATTCAGCAAGCTAGTGGATTGAGATTTCAGATACTCAGGTGAAATTTTCTTTACTTAATAAGCAAAATAAAGCCTGTGAGGAGAGGCAGCATCCTTTCTTCAGTCAGCTGACATAGTTTGGAAAAACAGATGTGGTTTTGGCCGTACAGAACCCTCTTCAGTTCTGAAACAGAAGATACAAATGCCAAGTGGTTAAGGATAACTTCTTGGAGTTTAACTTAACTCTTAGCAGTATCAGACTACATGAAGGCAGAGAAGGGCTCCTTTGATCTGGATACTGTGAGCTCTTTCCAAGGAGGTGCTGAGCCCCAGCAACTTTCTGCTGGGGAACATTCAGTGCTTACCAGGAAAAGACCTTGAATTGACTTGTGTGGCTCTCTCAGAGGTGGAGATACATAGTGTATCTGAGTAAGTAGACGAGAGGCTGGTAGACGAGAGGCTCAACATGAGCCGGCAATGCGCTCTTGTGGCTCAGAAGGCCAACCGCGTCCTGGGCTGCATCAAGAGGAGCGTGGCCAGCAGGTTGAGGGAGGTGATTCTCCCCCTCTACTCTGCCCTGGTGAGACCCCACCTGGAGTACTGCGTCCAGTTCTGGAGTCCCCAGCATAAGAAGGACATGGACCAGTTGGAGAGGGTCCAGAGGAGGGCCACAAAGATGATCAGAGTGCTGGAGCACCTCTCCTATGAGGATAGGCTGAGAGAGTTGGGGCTGTTCAGCCTGGAGAAGAGGAGGCTCCGGGGAGACCTGATAGCGGTCTTCCAATACCTCAAGGGGGCCTACAGGAAAGATGGGGAGAGGCTGTTCAGTAGGGCCTGTTGTGATAGGACAAGGGGTAATGGGTTTAAATTAGAAGGAGGTAGGTTTAGATTAGATATTAGAAAAAAATTTTTACGCTGAGGGTGGTAGAGCACTGGAACAGGTTGCCCAGAGAGGTGGTGGATGCCCCATCCCTGGAAACATTCAAGGCCAGGCTGGATGAGGCTCTGAGCAACCTGATCTAGTCAGGGATGTCCCTGCTTCTTGCAGGGGGGTTGGACTAGATGACCTTTGAAGGTCCCTTCCAACTCTAACCATTCTATGATTCTATGATTCTATAAGTTGCAGAGTCCATGAGCTGAGGTGTGTGTTTCCCTCACCCAAGCCTTCTGCAAGGTGCATTATATTTAAGCAATTAACTATATTGCAACTTTATTGAGTCAATTGCACGTTTCATCAGCTTATGTACCTCAAATGTCCTAATACAATTTGAGGTTTAGTAACACGTGGTTGACTTTGGACTCCTCTTATGCTTTATCAGTCATCCAAATTTGGCCCAATAACTTTTTCTGGCGTTTGCAGCTAAATCTTAAACTTTCTCTCTTGTATCGTAGATTCCGTGTGGGTGAAATTCATACAGAACTTCATCCTTCTGCTACACTAATGTAAGGAGGCACTAGCAGTTGCAGGGCTGCATGCATGGTCCCAGGTGGAGTGGGTTTTGTAGAAAACTGTATTTAGTTCTTGCTGCCCTGTGTTTACCACAGCACTGTCCTCTTCCCAGCAAGAACCCTGGAAGCTTTGTGGTTCCAGCAAAGCCTAGC